>PVHY01021538.1:0-23740 GCA_004024945.1 Uropsilus gracilis
AACTGGACTAAGACATGCAAAAAAATGGACCAAGACATCTCTCTCACACCATGTACAAAAATTAATTCAAAATGGATAAAAGACTTAGATATCAGACCTGAAACCATAACACACATAGAGGAAAACATAGGCAAAACCCTCCATGAAGTACAATTCAGAAATCCCTTTCTGGAATCATCTGCAGAAGGCAAAAAATTGAGTGTGTTTTCTATACTCACAACTTGCAGTTTATTCCTTCATTTCCTTTTAAACCCATTGAAATTCGACTTTTTTAGTCACTGCTTCAGGAGATACCACATCTGTAGCAACAAATACCTCCATCTTACTATACAGTATGGTCAATTCTCAGTCAGCTTACTCAGTAAGGATATCGTATTTGCCCTTCTTGAAGCATATTGCCCATTTATCTTTAAGAAAACTCCCAATCTAGGTTTCTCCCCAACTTCAACATCAGCGCCCTTTGCTGATTATTCTTTCTATTCCAACTTCTAAGCTTCGAAATTTAGAGTTTATGTTTTAGAACTTTACTCTTTTCAACCTATCTCTTTCCTGTGTGACATCATCCAGTCTAGAGTTTAATGTCACTTTAAGGATTCTCAAAGTCAGAAATTTCAAGCATGAATTCCAGACTTCAATTTAACATGTCAAAAAACAAAACCCTGAGACTCAACTCCCTTCTAATTGCTTTAATTACTCATATCATATCATCCAATTAATGGAATCATGCTTGATGTCTTTCTTCTATATCCCCTGCCAGATCCATCAGCCAGTCAGTCCTAAATGCTCACCTTCCTACTATACTTAGAGTGTGAGCCTTTCTCCTCATATCCATTGCTAATTGTGAGTCCTGGTATATGGGAAATTTTATTGAATTAACCTCTCTGCTTCTTTTCTAGTTCCCCAGAACCTATACTCAACAGATTAGCCAGAATGACTCTCTAAATCCTAATTCAGCTCATGTTTCTCATTAGATTCCACATTTCAATGACTTCCCTTAACATTCAAAATAAAATTTCATACTTAGCTTATAAAATCTTTCCAAACCTGGCTGCTTTTCTGTTTTGACTTCTTCCCATTCTCTGATTGTGGTTCTGACCACACTTGCCTCATCTCTTCTTCTCAAAATTCATTGGTTTCCCTCACTATATCTTTGTAGTCATTTCCTCTGCCATGAATGTGTTTATCCAGATTCCTGAATAGCTTTCTTCCTCCCTTCCTTCAGGTCTCTGCACAAGTGCAATTTTCTCAGTGAGACCTTATCTAAGTGTCTTATATAAAATAGCAACCCCTTACTTGGTAGCACACCTTATGTTATTTCTTTGTTCTTACTTTATCACTAGAATTTACCAGCACCTGAAAGAGACATACATTCTCATTTAGTTGTTTTCTTCTTCCACTTCTCTTCAATAGAAAATGGGACTCCATAAGGCAGGGCTTTTATCTATTTGATTCCCAGTGCCTGGAACAGTACAAAGCACAAGAAAATGTATAATAAATGAACATTTTCTCATTCACAAACTCTTAATTCTTAACCAACAAGTGGAAACATAGACATATATAACATATTTTTAAAGCAAGGCTAAAAAGCTTGTATTTTAATTGGATGAGGAAGGTAGCGGGGACAATGATGCTGAGATTGGCATATCTTGACACCACTATGTGCTTATAAATTACTTTCAACAACTCTAGGATTTACAGAAGAAATAAAGTCATTGGAATCTCTTAGTCATCAGCAAAAAACAAGTACGAGTGATGAAATAGGAAAAGTTCTCTTGACTGTATGGAAACGGCATATTTCCCTACTTTGAAAGAACTTCCAGTTCCTTTTGTGCCCTCACAAGCAAACTTTGGGCATCAAGTATATTTATTCAATCAAGAAGATTATTATTACATTACAGTGCTTGGAAGTAGTGGCTTCCTGTGGCTTTACCATTTTAAGCAACTGATGACATTTACCATAGAGATTATACATGGATTATAATTCTGGAAAATACATTGCTAAGGGTTTCTAGTAGTATCCTAGTCTAAGGAAATAAGATAGAGTTTAGTATTTTTTAACTTACAGCAGTATACATATTCAAACTACATGTGTTTTAGTAGCAATTCTTCGAGCTATGAAAGGCTTTTGCTCCAAGAGAAAAGAGAAATGTTAGTTTGCTGTTATGGCACCCAGCAGAGTTCATACAATATAAACAGCATTATAAAGGAATCTGCTATTTTGTTTTTTTTTAAGATATATTATATATATATATATATAAATTTCACAACATTGTAATCTCAGGGGTTTACCCCCCACACACCCTCCCTTCCATTCCCTCCCCTCATGCCTTTCCCTCCTGCTCAAAGTTGTGCACTTCAGTTTGGTGCTTAGCTTGTTTTGACTTTTCCTCAAGACTTTTGTTTATTTTTCACTGTATCCCATATATTAGTGAAACCATTTGGTTTCTGTCTTTTTCTTTCTGGCTTGTTTCTGCTAATATGATTTCTTCTAATTACATCCATGTTGTTATAAAATCATCGGATTTGTCATTTTTAATTGATGAGTAATATTCCATTGTGTATATGTACCACATTTTTTTCATCTGTCTTGGGGCATTTAGGTTGCTTCCATGACCTTGCAATTATAAAGAGATAGAACAAAAATTACTGAAATTCATATGGAATAACAGAAGACTTCGGAATCTGCTATTTTGTTCCTAGCATATTTACCGAAACACAATTTTCACTCTGTGCTATCATGTTTGATAATCTCTTTCCAAGGTCTGTCTGAAAACCTAAGTTTGCATAATGATCAGGCAATACTGAAAATTTTAATCCACTCATATTGCTTCCTTAGAATGATATTTGAGCAGTGCTTGTACAGTTTCATACACAGCCTCATATGCAGAAATAGATGGATTTAATTGACTGGAGTTGGTTTCTGTTTTCTTTCATGATTGGTTCTTTAAACTTGGTAGTATTCGTAGATTGTCACTAATTCTATTAAATAAACATTCAGAAATTATACATCCAATTTTGGCAGTACTTCAAGATAATGTAACAATTTATCTTGCATTGTTAATATGATTTCAAACCCTGACAGTGTCACCATTATTGACTAATAACAGAATAATTCTCTTGTTCAGTATCCTTACAATGTTTAATCACTTTAATTTAATTTAGACAGTTTTTATTATAAACCTATACTCTGTCACTTGTCAGAAGTACTATTAAGAAACAGATACTTAGAGTTAATCTCAAAGAGTGTTCAAAATTGAATTACATACAGAATCAGGATGGCAACAAGTGATTGAACTGTCTTAGCTGCTTCTCTTGCTCTTCTCAGCTTTGGAAATGATGCAGCATAAAGTAAGATTATTTATTTTGTAGGGAAGAAAGAAAATGGCATAGCCCTTTCTGCTACCATTCAAAGATCTAGAAATATTCACAGTTCTTATAAAAACAATAAGTATATTTTTCACCAGGCTTGTCAAGACAAAACCTATTTCCTTAATTTGAAACTATTCTTCCTTCTTTATCCCATTCACTAGAGAAAAAAATGTTCAGGTAAATATCCTGAGTTCTGTATGGGGTGTGCATAGCTATAGCAGTGTTTCAAGTGGGTATAAAGCTCAAATATAGATGGGAAAGTGAGTGGGGTGATGAATGCAAGCTCAGAAAGGCCAAACAATAAGAAAGTAGATTTCAGGATGACTCAACACTTATGGAAACGTTGGGAAACATTGTCTTTTCTCTGTTCTCTATCTACACCTCAGTGAATTGTTTTAGCAATTACTTTTACCTTTCTAGTGAGGAACCTCCTTCATTTAATCTACTGGTGCTTATAAATGTGAAAGTGTTGTGCTCAGAAGAAAACACATTCATCTTTTCTGCCACTGAGCACCACTGATGGTGTCCAGATAGTGAGTTGGAAGCCCTGGCCACAGAGGTGGGGAGGTTATCCTTCCATTACTTAAAAACAGTTGACTTAAGCAGACTGCTTATCAGAGAGATGAAGTCAGCAAATAGCAAGCAACCAGAATATAAACAGATTTCATGGGACATCATGGAATGAGAGTCTGTCATGTGTTGATGGTTAAATCACAAACTAATAGATAGCTCTCTTTTTACGCTGGGATTGTCATTAATTTAAGCAAAACTACTGAAAATGAAATTCTCTTTTGATCCAGAAATCCCACTGCTAGAAATCTACCCAAAGGTCACAAAAACTCTAATCCAAAAAGGCACCTATATCTTGATGTTTATCACAGTGCTATTTACAATAGCCAGCATATAGAAGCAATCCATATGGCCCCAAATAGATGATGTACAGAAAGTTGTGGTATATGTACACGATGGAATACTATTCATCAGTCAAAAAAGACAAACTTATGTCATTCATTTGATTATCTTAAATGACACAGGCTATATGTAAAATAAAGTTTGCCAAGTCTCCAGTTGTAACTTATAAATTATGATGCACTTATCAAAGATATTTAAATTATAGATGAATAATGGTTTTTCTGGAAAATTGGGATCACAAATGCTTTTCATATGGGAAAAAAAATCCTTACAGGGAAATATGCTCAGAGAGTATTTTTCAAGTGGCTGTTTATACAGGATATAATGAAAGAATGCATGCTATGTGCTCAAATATATATTGAAGCTTGTGTCTAAAAGTGGCACAGAATTTAAAAATTAAAACTATTTTGTTACTCTTCTAAAGTACTCTTCTCCTTTGTGGTATGCAAGACAAATGCTTGATTTTCTGGCATTAAACTTTATGAAATACTTTTTGAAATAAACTCCATAAGGAACTAGGAAACTACCTGGAAAGAGAGGTGGGAGGCAGGCAGTAAACTGGGGATACTGATATCACATTTTGTTGGCCACCAGACGCAAGGTATGAGAAATGAATTGATGAGAAGAGATTGCTTAGCCATAGCTGGAGGTTAGATGGAAGTATGAACCATGAGACAACTTTATTAACAAAAGAAAGAGGTATTTATAGGGATACAGGGTTAGGGCCTGTTGAATTCCAAAGAAGACAAACAAACCTGAGAGACAATTAACATTTTAAAGTCTAAAAGTAATTGAGGAAGGGGGAGTATAAGCAGTTGGTTGCTATCTTTGATTAGGAAAGCCAGCAGCGTCAGTGCGGTCTCAGAAGGTTATTTTAGTAAATCAGCTCCTAAGTTTTCTTAGGGATGGTTAACGAGAGAGGTTTTCCTTATCTCATCTGGAATGACCCTTCTAGTTTGCAAATGGCACACAGCAACATTTCTCATAGAATTTTTGTGAAGATTAAATGATAGCACAGCTCTGAAATGATTGGCAGGGTGCTTAGAGCATACATGGTAACCATTGTTATAATATTAGTACAGTTATTACTGGATGAGAAGCAACTGCTGAAAGGATTAGAAGCAGGAGTAACTAGCTCCTTGGGGAAGACTTCAAAGAAGCGACATTTGAACGCTATCTGGAATATGAATATATATTTGTCCTATACTGAAAAAAGGAACTAAAGTAGAAAGAATGATCATTCCAAATGAGGTTGTGATTGTTCAGTGAATTGGAAACTTATCTTTTCTCTGCACAGCACCAAAAGTAGCTAAATGGCAGCTGTGGTACTAGGAAAATCTCAGGATTATCTCAGCATTTAAGGGCAAATCACTTAAAATATCTATGTTACCAAAATGGAGGAATTTCTTTCGTCTCTTGCCAAGAGCTGATGAGGAAGAGCTGTTTTTAGAACAAGATCCTTCCAAAATTAAAAATGGCTTCTATGAGGGTTTTCATTGCCAATACGAGGCTGTATAAGTTGTTTTTGCATCAGAGGAGCCACTAGCACCCAGAATTAAATCGCTTGCATTCAGAAAGCAGAAAAAGCTGCTGGGAATGTTTCTGTTGCAGCAGCAACCAGTTTTATTTTTTTCCCTCTATTTAGTGTCTAATCACCAAAAGCAGCAGCACCTGGAAATTTCCACAGGTACCAGTTGCATGAGCTTTTGCAAATGACAGAAAATCTAAACTGACTCTGAAATCGTAGGATGCATACATGCCATGTTTACAGCCATTATTTTAATGATAAATTTAGAAATAAAGCCTACAGTTCACACAGATTTTTCCAAGAATGCTGCTGTGGAATAGGCAGTCTGCATTTGACCATTCTGGTACAACAGGTGAATCAGACTAGTAGATCAAATGTTAAATATTCCCTTTAAAAATAATGAAGGAATAAAGCTTCCCCAGTATGTTTGCAGCATACAGAATATACTTTTAGGTGTTTTTCGGCCTCTTCAGTAACAAGACCATTTATCCTTTTAAAGATGTTTGTTCTTCACAGAAATTCTTACCTGCCACATCAGCATGGGGTCCTAGAAAATAGATGAAAATAGTATATGTAAAAACAGAGGGGAAGTCACCGGCTCTGTATCTGGAGACTTTATGGAGGCATCTGCTGGCTGCAGCTGTTTACGTCTATGGATATTAGCACTTCCAAGGTTTAATTATTTTCTCTTTTCCAAAAATATAGGAGGCACTGAATCCTTGGTCACCTAGATCCCCTTGGTTCCTGCCAGTGTAGACCGCTCATCAAATACAGCTGTGGGTGAACAGCCACCAGTCTATAGGGTTCAGAATGACTTACTTCAGTCAGCTTTGTATAGTTGGCATAAAATGTATCCACTGTAGGCTACATGAGTTGATCAGACTTTTCTGACATTAGCCTGTATGATCAGGATCTGTGGTGTTGCGTTCTCCCCAGGATTGTACGTACCTGTATGTATCTGTGCATACTGGTTATGCACGTATATGAGTGGGTGCACCTGGACCTGGTAGGAGGTGCTAAAAGGGTGGCATCACCCTGGGGGAGGGGAAAGTGGAGAACTCAAGGTAGAAAATCAAGAGGCTATTTCTTTACTGTTCATTAAGAAAAATTCTATAAAGTAAAAGTAAATTAAGTACAATACTATAAAGATAATGTTAAGGATTCTAACATTCTTCACCTCCTACAAATGATGATGCACCTACCTGGATAGGGAGTGTTGCACTAAATCATTCATCAAATCATAAAATTGTCAAAATCTTGACTGTTTTCCCAGTCAGATGCAGCCTTGTCTTATTTCTTGTTTCCCCCACCACCACCACCACCTCAGCTAAGCTATTTCCTTTGTCTCCAGTGGTTTTGATGAAGACTCTGGGCTCCAATGTAGACCTGATTCACCCTTTCCTGCTCTGTGGCTGTTCTCTGCCTTTGTTCCTTCAACTGCAACTGGAAATCTTACTCTAGGGAAGCTTTTGACACAATGAGCTACTTCCCTTGGAGGTTCTCACAGCTCTGTCTCTTGAGTTGACTTGATTCAGCCTCTTAAAAACATATCCTCTCAAACAGGAGGTCCACATGTTCTTTTAAAGATAGTCTATTGGCTACATCCCTACTGTTGGATTAGTTTATTAGCCCCAATCTGAGCTGTTGGTTGGTGTTCAACCTAGACCCTGAGCAGTTAGCAGATGCTTCAACCCCAAGCAGCCATAACCATTGGTGCTTAGACTCCCAGTATCATCCTTCCCTGGAAATTGTCCTTGGTGCAAAGGAATTATTTTCTGAGAAGTTACTCCCACCTACCAGCATGAAGAAGTCAGTGATATAAAAAAACACAGCATCCTAGCTTCAAAGTGGGACTAGCTCTGGGGGATAAATTGTGTTTCAGGTTTTCAGACTGAGGATTTTCTTGACCCAAGATAGCACATTTGCCTGTTTTCCCTATCATATTACTGTATTTACTGTGAGCACATTCCCTTAATAAGTGATTTTTCCAAGAAATGCCATTCTAGGCCCTGTTTCTCAGGAAACTCACTGGAGAAAACTTTCCTTCCTCCTTAGCCTACTTCTGGGATCCCAGGCTAGAGATCAAATCAGGAGTTAGCCACTTTCCATGTCATGAGTTGACCTACAAAATCCTCTCCTTTTGGCACCAACAGACAAGCCTGTACTTATCCTGCTGCTTTTTTCTCTCAGACTTCCAGAGTCAGTTCATGTATATCATATCTACACCCTCCTCCAAGCAACCTTGTATGACACAAAGTTTTTTGCATAAACTTGGAAGTACAATAGAGTGCTATCAGAATGAATGGAATTGAAGTGTTATTCTTTGAAATAAGTCACAGAGAAATACCAGATCATGTCACCTATTTGTGGACTATGGAGGAACAAAATAGGGTGTCAGTAAAACCAAATTAGTGAAAATCTCTAGAAATATGACTGTAGAATTAAGACTAGTGAAGAGAGAAAAGAGGGTGGAGATCAAAGGGTAGTGGGAGTCCAATAGTCTATGGTGGAGGGATGTGGGTACCTCTGTGGAAGGTATGGGATGGTAATGAAATTGGGTATTAGGAAGACTTTTTACCTCGATTTTAAACACATATCTGCCTGCTTCGCTCTATTAAGCAGGCTATACACTGTTAATTAGCATTTTCACTGATCACCTTTACCATTAATATGCAAAACCAGCCAGCTGCTCTCTGCTTTCAGCTCCAAAAACTGCAAAAGAAAAAAAAAAACTTAAAAAACACAGTTTAAACTCTTGTGGGTTCTTTCCACCATCCCCAGCCTTCTCAACCAAAATACCAAACCAATGCAAGACTATCAGTGCAGACTAATTTATTTCTAACAAAGTGATTTTCTAATTATCCTAATAACTACACAAGAAATATGTAAGTAAAACTCCGATTACTTTAACATTGTCCAAAACCTTTCTCAGCATTGTCCAAAGTCCTTTCCCAGATTGCCCAAAACTCCTCAGTCTCTCAGTCCTGATCATCTCATCAATGTCTGCCAGTCAGAGTTCCTCTCCACGTGTTTGAAGACATCTTTCTTTGACTGCTCCTTTGGCATGCTCCTCCTTGTCTTCCACGCTGTCTTCTTGTCACCTTCAGGTAGCAGGAACTTCATGATACCAGACCCAGCCAAGTTCACTTTCGTTTCAGGCCTGACTTTTGCACGGCCTCTTCCAGACGCCAGTCAAACTCAGCAAAACAAACTCCAACCCGGAGTTCAAATCTGCAAACTACTTAACTGCATTTAGCACACATATGTTGCCAGCCTAGGTCAACCAAAGGCTACAGGCCCCCAGGCCCTGGCCAAGTCCACATGGCTCACATCTTTACAAGATGGCCAATTCCCATCTCTCCTCCATTGAATATCTCTCTCTATCCGATCTCCATATTGGTCTCCAATTCCTCTCTTTGTTTTCACACTCTTTATATACCCTGATTTCCCACCTTCCAGGAAACCTGCTTCACCTTCCTCGCTCCTGCATCTCGCTGAAGGAAAATTCCAACTAAGGTCATTCTCACATTTTAGCATCTGTCCTTGAAATCTTAAACAGGAGACAAAGGGGGGGGGTTAGCACACTCTATCAGTAACATGCTACTGAAGAGGTTTGAGCCTATATTTCTGAATCATTTACAGTGTTTTAAACCAATGTAAACTATTTTTTTAAAGAAAGAAATGGAAATGTATCTGAGTTGCAAAATTCAGTATATCTTACCATTGGTACATGGATCCTCTTTTAAATAACTGAGTTTCTGGAGAAGGTTAATATGTACTCCCCTATGTTGGGAAGTAGTTTTCTTATCTCTCTCCTTTTTTTTAAAGAGATTAACCCTTTAAAACATTAAGTTCCAAGCTATTCTAAAAAGTTTTACAAATAATAAACATCAGACTACCCACATGGCAAGGATGACCTACCTTGGAACAAAAATAATAAACTTAAGTGAAACATGGAATATCCACAGAAGCATTATTTTTCTGATTCCATGTTTTCTGTTTTATGTTCCTTAAAAATGCCTTTGAGGCAAATATATTTTGAGTAGAATATACAATCAGCAAGTTTTCTATTATTTACAAATTGCTAAGTATATCCTGTCAAAACATTCCCTAAAAATACTTCATATTCTCTCAATCATGCTCAGTAAAACACAATCACTCATGAAAGAGTTTGCCTACACAACATAACACCCTTCTAAATAAAGTTTTAGAGAAATCATGTGAGACACTTTGTTCTACTTTCACCTGTTGCTAAAAACTAGCTTATCAGAGCCTGACAAAGAAGTTTAAAAAAATTGTTTTCATTAATGGCCAGAGATATTGCTGTGTTTTCAGTCACTAAAAGAAGGTAATGGATGTGCAGCTAATTGTAGGTATACGCCTTCTTTACTTCCTTTCCCCTTCTCTTTCATACTTCACTTACCCACCTTCTGCCATTTTCATTCAAATTGTCCCTCCCATACTGTAACTTTCCACAATCCACATTGACAATAACCTTAAACTCTTTTAAGCTCTTTTTAAATACCCTCTTTAGGCACAGCTATAAAGCCAATGAAAGAACACAGTGTCAAGTTAGGAAACCTGAATTCTAATTTAACTGTTTTTCCCTTCCTGAATGTCATCTTGTTTGCTGCATCATCTGAATAGTCCTAAGTGCCATCATCTATAAAATAAGACTGAGGTATCTGTGAACCCCAGAGTATCACCTAGGGTTCTGACACCCTCAGAGACCCTATATTTTTTCAATAGATCCTTCTTCCCATTTCTTCTTCTTACAATAATGATTCATTATTGATTACTTATTGCTGGTTAATAAGAACTCATTATTGGTTATGACTTATTAATCACTGTGGATCCAAAGTCCCTAGACTTTTTTTTAATTGAGTTAACATTGGTTTGCATGACTATTTGTGTTTTGTTATAAAGCATCTCCTCCCTCTAGGTATTATTACTATACCCCACTCACCCCAGTGTACCCACATTCCATCCCTATAGTACTTTCTTCTCACTCCCTCCCCTGTGGTAGTTCTAGTTCTATAGTCAGCTTTCTAGGGTTTGTGGTTAGTTTGGTTTTATTTCATCCCTTTTTGGGTTTCTCTATATTCTATATGGAAACAAGTTTGCAGACATTTTAATCTCCCAACCCATTGCTTCCATGTTAGGAGTCCAGCTCTCCATTCCTGCAGGGTCCTACTCCATGCTTAGAAATAACCTTGGCCACTCAATAGAGAAGTGGGATACTTTCCTAACAGTAGAGTGTGCTACCCCCCTCACCCCCAGTCTCCTGTTTAAGATTGCAGATTTCAAGGACAGATATGCTAAAATGTGAGAATGACCTTAGTTGGTATTTCCCTTCAGGGAGATGCAGGAGGGAGAAAGGTGACACAGGTTTCCTGGA
The DNA here is from genome assembly GCA_004024945.1 of Uropsilus gracilis. Taxonomy (NCBI): domain Eukaryota; kingdom Metazoa; phylum Chordata; class Mammalia; order Eulipotyphla; family Talpidae; genus Uropsilus; species Uropsilus gracilis. The sequence continues at coordinate 11,208 of PVHY01021538.1, forward strand.
AGGCAGGAAATCAGGATATATAAAGTGTGTGAGAAGGAATTCGGAGGGCAATATGGAGATTGGACAGAGAGTGAGATTCAATGGAGGAGAGATGGGAACCAGCCATTTTGTAGAGTAAAGATGTGATCCACGTGGACTTGACCATTTGGCCAGGGCCTGGGAGCCTGCAGCCTTTGACTGGCCCAGGCTGGCAGCATGTGTGCTAAATGCAGTTAAGAAGTTTGGAGATTTGAACTCTGGATTGGAGTTTGTTTTGCTGAGTTTGACTGGCATCTGGAAGAGGCCGTGCAAAAGTTAGGCCTGAAAAGAAAGTGAACTTGGCTGCTCTGGCACCATGGAGTTCCTGCTACCTGGAAGACAAGGAGAATACGGCGTGGAAAACAAGGAGGAGCAAGCCAAAGGAGCAGCCAAAGGAACATGTCTTTAAGCATCCAGAGATGAACACTGACTGGACATTCATGAGATGATCAGGACTGAGAGACTGGGGATTTGGGGGCAATCTGGGGAAAGGACTTTGGACAATGCTGAGAAAGGTTTTGGACAATGTTGAAGTAATCGGAGCTTTACATGTTTCTTTTGTAGTAATTAGTAAATCACTTTGTTAGAAATAAATTAGTCTGCACTGATAGTCTTGCATTGGTTTGGAATTTTGGTTGAGAAAGCTGGGGATGGTGGAAAGAACCCACAAGAGTTTAAACTGGGTTTTTAAGTTTTTTTCTTCTGCAGTTTTTGGAGCTGGAAGCTGAGAAGCAACTGGCTGGCCTTTGCATATCAGTGGTAAAGGTGATCGGTGAAAATGCTAATGAACAGTGTATAACCTGCTTCTTACAGAGAAGCAGGCAGAAGGTGTATCCAGTTAAAGTTAAAGGTAATTGCAAAGGAACTGCTAGTAGCCTGCTTCGGAGAGAGAAGCAGGACTGTATGTGTTAAAGTTAAAGTCAGAAAGTCTTCCTTATACCCTGTTTCACTACCGCTAATTAGTTATCCACTGAAACAGCATACTCTTCTTGTTTCTCATGTGTGAAATGAAAGTAATAGTATTTCGTCAGTTTTGAAACATTAGGAGTTAGGAGGACAAGAGAGAGGAATGAGTGTGAAGTATTAAGTGTCATAGAAATGTAGTGTATTATGATAAATGAACACATTAGCATGGATTGCTGTATCATCTCTCTTAGGTAATTCTTGCTCTTTGTTAATAAGAACTTCAAGATACAAATTTCCTAATCTGAAACAATGACCTGAAGGTCTTGTGAACATGTTACCAGTCTGGTAGGGGAGATGTTCAGACTAAGAGAGGAGCTCCATGGCACTCTTACTGCAATTTATGGCTTTGAAAGTAGACATGAGGGGGATTTGCTTAGATTCCTGTCTTTAAAGATCAAAGTGCTCTGGCTATTCTCAACAATATTGTGAAACCTACTCAATATGCAAGATCAGTGCATCAGGCAGATATATCTTTAGAATTTGAATAGTATCCAGAAATTGGGATGAAAAGGAGGGGGGCTTAGGTCTAATCCTCTAAGACTATGTTTTACAATAAATGGAAAGTCTAAGGAATGGAATATTATGAATTAAAATTCATCCCAGCTTAAAGTTGACATAAGACAGCCTTTGATTCTTCTGAAAAACTATTCAAAATTAAGATCCAAGAATTTACTAGATCAGCTATAGTCAGAAAATGAGATTTTCCTTTTCACAAATCATTATGGGGATGTAGCATTGTATACCTATTCAGGCAAATATTGAGTCCTTTTCAAGAGAACTTAGATGGGTAGTCTTTTAGTTCTTGGAGCCCCTGTTTCTTTATTTGCAAATAAAGACCAATAGGTTATTTGGAATGTTCTGTGAGATAATGTATATAAAATAGCTTACATAAACATAACACAAACAGATGATTAGCCCAATTCAAGCATCTAATATTTGTCTCATTATTTTCTAAATTTTATATACAATATATCTGTCTGCAGTCCTATAAATATTCAAATATTTGATTTTTGTGTTAAAGAATTATAGTATTTTGTTTTTTATATATGTATATATCTCCATCCATCATAATAATCAGTGGCTGGTAAATATTAATGTATATAATTTTAATACATTGAATTTATAGAATGGCAGTACTACAGTGACTTTTCCCTAAGTATTTGGATGTTAAAATCTATGAAAACTTCATCAATATTTACTATTTTGTTTAGTGAACTTTCCATTCTCTCTGAGTGATAGGACAACACTCCTGGTTAAAGAGTGGGCTGTGCAATACAGAATAGTATCTAGAAAAATGTATTTAACTTTTCTTGGTGTACTATCATTTTTTTCCTTGTGTAATCATGTGCAAGTTTTATTCATTTCTCCAGATTTCATTGTCTTTCACTGCATAATAAGGATGGTGATGCATGCCTGCTTGTTTTGCAGAAGTATCGAATGACTGCAAATGGCTTTAGACAATATATGAAACTATAGAAATAAGAATTTATGAAGCTGTAGCTAGTAGTATAAATGATATTGCTCTTTGGTTTCATTCAACTTTAGTCATCTATACCTGCCTCATAATTTTTACAATAGTTCATGGCACTAAAGATATAGTTTTCATTTTATCTTCTAACAAATATTTTATTAAAATTAATTGATTTTCAAAAGAGATGTTATGATATTGTAAATAGAAAACACATGCCACTTTGTAAATGAGAAGAGAACTTTAAAAATGAACTCTGTTAAAAAATAATGTTATTAAATTCTAGCTAGAGGTTTCCTCCTGCTTATGCCTTTAATTTGTTTTTTTGTTAAAATCAGACTCAGCAGAGACAAAAGCATTAAAAATTATACTATAAGAGGCATTAAAAACTTTACTTGTTTTACTCCAAGGCTTTCAACTAGTTGTAAATAAGAGATGCTGAAACAGATTTAAGAACAAAAACTTTCTCAACATTTATTTTCTGCTAATTCTTAAATGACTTAAAATGAACTTGTCTGCTCTCTGTAAGTTATATCCCCCAATAGCAAAGAAGTTCACACAGCAGCAAGTGTGACAGACAGGGGTCCATCTTGCCCCAGTGAAACCAGTTGCAAATAGGTACCAAAACTTGGAAGAAGAGAGGCCAGTATCTAAATCCACCATTTTCTGGAGTCTTCCACCCATGTGCACAATTGCAAGACAATTCAGGTTTATGGAAAAACAGTCACTAGATTTATTTACAATCATGGAGAGACTGTCAAGAGTCAGTATCCAGTTATCTTAACCCAGTTACAATCCAGTCTCAAAGTCCTAAAATGCTATCAAGATGGCATCTTTCACCACTCGTGACCTAACCAAGTGTTTTACAAAGAAACACTTATCTCAGATGATGTCTTCTTGCCCCTCCCAACCTGAAGCAGGCATTTCTCACAAAGTTCATGTTTCTAGCAAGTTAGCCTCTCCTAGCAATTCCAAGTTTTCCGGGTTCCAAGTTTCCAGCATACACGGATTCCAAGCTTTTCCAGCATATACAGATTTCAAGTTTCTTCAGCATACATAGATCACAAGTTTCCCAGCAAGCTCTCTTCTCTTTCTGAGGGGTCCAAACTCCCAGTTTTCAAACCAAAGACCTGTCCTTGTTTTTCTAATAACTTTCCCTCTTCCCCAGGATGGCCAGATCCGAGGGTGCCGATCTCCAGGGCCAAAGCCTGTCTAAGGGCTAAAGCCCAATATGCTGAAATCCACGGTAACATATCTACTCATGCTGCTTTTTTGTGGCTTTCATCATCTCATGGCAAACTCCACCCACAGTGCTGCTCTCCTTGCTTACCCCAAGGCATGTGTCACCCAGACAATTTTTCCTTATTGGCACCCCTTCCCAGCCATGCCGCACCTCAGCCCTCAGTTACAGCCGCACTTGACATGTCAATAGTGTTCATGATCCTTGGTTTCTTAAGTGTGAGGAGGGGTATTAAGATACAGTGTTTCTAAGGCCTTGCTTCCCTAAAATGTTCTGTGGTATATTTTATTTACATTTGGAACAGATAGCATTTTACTTACAAAATACTGAGACTATCTAGGTTTCATTTCTGGAAGAAAGCTTTTATTCTAGCTTTATGAATAAGGTCATCCTGAACTTTGACATCATAAATCAAGAGATGACCAAGCTTATGCGAAAAACAGAGAATTCACTTGAATGCTACCTGTGATAGAAGAGTATACGCAATAGAACATATGAAATTATCAGATATTCAGGAATAATAGGCTCCTCTGACCTTGCCTGATAAAAGTGCTACAGAAACGCTTTGATTGATAGTACAATTTTACAAAGGAAAAGAAAAAAGGACAGATTACCCTACTTCTAACAAGCTTTTGCAAGGACACCAGAATAAATACAGCATTAGATGAATTTAGAAGACCATTAATTTTGTAATAGATGGGTTCTCAATGATTTGATGATGACATGAAACTCCAACCTTGCTAATGTCCTCAGCACTACCAAGCAAGTCATTTAAGTTGGTGGGTGACACCTTTGTTTCCCACAGCATGACTTTGCCTTTAGCTTTCTGTTTTTTTCAATGTATTTTATTTTATTTTCTTACATCCCTTTAGCTTTTCTGAGACTGTCACTACATAAGGGGAGGCACATATGTGATATGTATTAGTACAAATTAGGTAAAGCATACTTGAGTCCTTGTAATTTGTAGTACCATATCTATTCTCTGAATGTGTTGCTTAATGAAATATATGCACATTTAAAGCCAGGAACTACATCTTCCCTCCATTCCCCTTGATAGTCATTGTACTGCAAATATCCCATCTGGGTAGGTTCATCATCAATTCTGGCAGCTCAAGAAGAATGTCAGAGCCCTTGGTGGGTTTTGAATGTTCTCAGGGGACCAGGCAGGGAGGCTGGGCCAATTGTATGGCCCAGCCCTCTCAAGGAATCTTCACATTCTTTCACTGGACTTTCTCTTTCATTCTCTTGGCATTCTCCTGTTTCCTTCATGTTCTCTTTCTTCTACCCCGGGTGACATCACCCCTTTAGCCCTGCCCCCTTCACTCTGGTGCACCCACTTACACATGCGCATACCATTGGGCCAGGTATGTACACTTATAAGGGTGAAATAACCATAGGCATGGATCATAGGGGCCGATGGCAGAAGGGTAAAAACCCTGAAAACTCATTACTCGACAGGCATCATAAAAATAATGAATGGAAATCAAGAGCTTCATGTTTAAGACCTGGAGTTAGAGACTGACTCAGATGAGCTGACTAGTGATACAGGTGAGGAATGCCTTCTGCAGCTTATCCTGGTCTTTGGTCATGCTTGTCATGTTTGTCAGTGCAGTTCTAGCACATTGCAAGCTCTCATCCCTACTGCCTGACCCACACCGATGGCAGCTAATACTTGGATAATGGTTCCTTCAACTTCTGAACCCCACCTGGACACCTTGGCTTGCGGGATTGCACCCTGATTTACCTCTACCACTCATGCCTCAATTGTCACTTTGGATTCTCCATTAGACTCTAATATCTATTTTCATTTTCTGATCAGAGACATACTCACTAGCCAGTCTGCAGAACAGTTATCTTCTCTAAGCCCCCCACTCAGCTCTCCTAACCCCCCCCCATCTTACCTTCCCTGGCTGTGTGTTTCCTTGTAGGAAAAAAAATCAAACATAAAGGGGGGAAAATATAGCAGAAATACAGTGGGTTCCTTTAAATTAATGCTGATTGTTTTTAATCAAAAGGAATTCTGAGAATAAGTCATCAATATAAATGTAATGTAGCTATGCTTTCTTTCATGAAGGATAAATTAAATTAAAAGTCTCAAGGACAAACATCAATAGTAGCTTAAATAAATAGAGGGTGTTGGGCTGAAATGTCACTCCATTTCTATTCTAGCCTTCCATGGGAATGCTTCTGTCAATATGTGGTTTTGGCTTTGCAAGGCAAACACAGGAGAAGCTGTATTTTGTCTTCCAGATTTTCAACTGGTAATCATATGACCTATTGCCACCTAATTGGTCAAACCTGACCATTGTCTTCAAACTAGGTTTATCCACATCTACATTTCAAGATCAATATACAATAAAAATGAAATCAAGGCACCAAAGCCTTTTTGATGCAGATTTCCTCTCTCTTTCTCTCTTTCTGCATGTGTATGTGTATTTAGATTTAGAAAAGCAGGTTCTTTGCAAAAAAAGAAAAAGGTCTCACTTCTCAGAATATATTGGTTTTTAAGGTGAGAAAATATATTACTTTAGTAATTGTTACATAATAATTGTTCCTTGCTGCAAAAAACAATTCTTGGTTTGCATGAAAAAAACAAAACAATGCAAATACTCAACAACATACAAATGCATTATGTTGTCTGTGTTGAACCATCCAGTCTACTATGCTAGCTGCTGGGGACCTAGCTCATCTTCATCACACAATTGTAAGGCAACCAGCGTGTATGTGCCCGTTGTCATGTGAGCATCAGGATCACCAACCTGTGTAGGTTCTTTATAGGTTTTAGAAGTTACATAGGCATATCAGGCAAGGGAATGCCCCCCACCCCAGCAATCTCTTTCTTCTTTCTGTTTGTTTCTCTCTCCCTTTCTCTGGCATTTTCATACTCTCACCTGTTCTCTGTGGCCCATTATCCCCTCTCTCCTAGACTCAGGTGTGCACACTTACACGTGCACACTCTCACTGGATTGCACCAATCATGGGGAAGTTGCCATCCCCCAGGTTCTTGTTATACAGAATAATGCAGGGAAAAAGCCTGACCAAACTCACCCTCTCTAAGGCTTAATGTAAGGTGAGCTGAGGGATTGAAGAAGGTCATGTGTGTGAAGCATTTAGCACACCACCTAGGAGAGTAGCTTTGAGTACAACGATGCTAGCGTTGTTTTAGCTACCTAGGAAATAACTTAGGACCAGGCAAAAATAATTCCCTGCTTGGTTATATGCTTATTAAAATTTCTGAATGTAATATTATATGAAGATGTTAATCCGGGTATTCTTCCAACTCCTACTGATAACTGTTATGGAGGATGAGATGAAATAGTATAAGTAGCCCTTTCATCAAAGCACCTTAAATGCAGAAAAAGCTACTGTTTCTATTTTTAGAGAACATGAGGCACTAGAATTCATTAAGCAGATATTTGTTGACTACTAAGTAGGGAGAGGCACGGGGATGAGACAAAGAAAACAACTATAAATGGGGGAATGGGGTGGCCCCTCTGTAAAAGTGACATATAAATTGAGATTCGGAATCTTCTTCATGAGAAGATCCAGCAATTTAAAGACCAGAAACTCTTCCATGGAGAAGAACCAACACAACATCCCAAGGGGAAGATTTGGCTCATTTGTGTGGCCAGCCTCAAAGAAAAGAAACAATGAAGAGGTGTGAATGACAGGAATAAAGTGAAAGAGCAGGAAGCAGCTTGGTGATAAGGAGTACTGTGGAGGGCAGTTGAACACTGAAGAAAGTTCATTTCTTTTACAACTGTATTACTGAGAAGGCCAGTTAACATCCTAGGACTCAAAAGCATGGAAATGTTAGTAGATGCAATATTTAACAAGTGATTTATTATTCCCTGTATTCGAACTGCTCTTCCCCTTCAAAGACTGAGCACTGATCATCTTTGCAGCAACTTGCTCCATTCTCCAGAAGAATAACTCACATCTTTCCTAGCTAAAAAGTGTTTGTAGGCTCTGCCTTTGTATTCTGATATTGTATTCTGAGTGAGAGGAGGCAAAATGGTTATCTCTGGGAAATTCAGAGAGCTTTGACTACTCAGATTCAGGACCCTTCCCCAGACTACACTTGACTTCTTGTCTTGTGTGAAAACCAGGCACAGAAAATCATTTGTTCCTGTTCTTCTGATCGTCAATTTCCATGCTTTATTTATATTTATTTGTATGTTTTTGAATCTTTTTCCTCAAGTCTAGATGATACATACGCTCTGGTGATCCCTGTTCTTTTGAAAGTATAAAGAAATTTACATGCATTTCATGGCTAATCATGCTAATTAGCAAACACTGGGGACTGGTGGGACTGAGGGAAGATCTTTAGAAGCTTAGATGGCTTTCCCTTTGATCTCCAAAGGCACAAGCACTGGACACAAGTGCTTTCTTATTGCTGAGATCCTGAGATGATTCAGGGGAGTGTCCTTCGATTTTATTGCTGAGAGCAGAGATTTTCCATCTCCCTGCCTGGCCCAAGTCACCATAATCTGCTTTTGCTCAATAATATAAGAGTTTATGTGGACACCTGAACTTGGGAATCACAGCCACTAAATCCAAGTCTCATTTTACTGCACAGTGTGAGGATGAAGTAGACCATGTATAATCATCTGATTTTCTTTCTTGTTTAAAAGGAACAGTCCCTACTCATTCACAGTTTGAGTGGAGACTATTCTGGTGTATATATGAATATGTGAACATACACATATGGTAATAAATACATAACATCAGGAAGTTATAAATAGAAGATCTAAAGCACACCTTGTTTTCCAAATGGAGGAGAAAAAAATTTTAAGAATTTTAATGTTACTTATATACTCAGATAAAGACCAGATATATCTGTTTTACAAATACATACAAAATCAGATGCTGTTTGTGTCATGGGCAGAAAAGAATGATTAATGTATTTAGCATGGTTACTTTTAATATTATTAAAATCTGTGAAGATAATAGAAAATTATATAGAAGTGGTTACTTGTGACGTAACCACCCTGTTTGTGACACTAACTGTAGTGCAAGCATCAGGCTCATCAATCTGCCTAAGTTCTCTATTGGTTCTAGCAGTTACAGAGATAGTCCAGGCAGGACAGGGCCAGGGAAGCTGGGAGGTAGGTGAGGCCCCCAGCCTTCCAGGAATCTTTGTGCTTATTCGCAGGCCTCTTTCTCTCTCTGGCATTTTCTCATGGTCTCTCTTCACATGCTCCACCCCTGGGTTGACTCTGCCCTTTTTAGCCTTTTTCCCAAGTCCAGGTGAGTCCACTCACACATGCGCACACCCATTGGGCCAGGTGTGTACAATAATGGGAAGGGCACATTACCACAGGTGCTGGTTATAAAGGCTTATGGGGGGGGGAGTCTAACCACCTCATTTTACCCTACAATACAATAATTTTGTTAGTAACACAATTTCATTTTGCAACCATGCCAGGCTGGGTGGGGCCATCATCCATTCTAGCAGCTTAAAGAATGTTGGAACCCTTGGCATCATCTTCACAGGGCTTTTAATAGTGAGCAGGGGGGAAACAGTCAGCAGGAGAACAGCAACTTGAATCCCCCTGAGGTTCCCCTGAGCTCTTGCTTTAGGCAGGCTACCCAGGCAGGCAGGTAAAGCAGGGGGACCAGAGGCAAGCTGACGGCCAAGCTTCCCAGAAACCCAGGAATCATCATGCTCCTTCTCTGGGCTCTCTGTGGCATTTCCTCTGAATGTTTCCTCATTCTCCCTCTGAATGTTTACATTATGGCATTCTTCTTCTTGCATCTGGCATTTTCTCTCCCCCACGCTGTTGCCACCCTTTCATCCTCTTCTCCTAGGCCAGCTGTGCTCATGCACACATGCGCACTTCCATTGGGTGCAGATAGACACAATCATGGGATGGACACAATACCACAGGTGTTGGCCATACAGGCTAGTGGTGGAAAGGCTGAAACCCCTGATAACTCATTTACTCTGCAGACCATAATAAGAACAATTGGAAGATATACCAGTTGTTATCACATTATTTGCAGGTTGCAGATTTAGGGCAGTAGCTATACTTCCTTTGATCATTTTGGAAAATAATTTCTGTCTAATGTCATTTTAGTTTTATCATATTTGTGACTGTTCTCTCTTCAGTAGATATTCTCATCAGGAAACTGCTAATGTTATCAGACTCTTTTAGTTGAATATAAAAACAATTACTGTTATGATTGGGAAAGTTATTAATGCTACACATGACCCGCCTGAGGGATAGGAAATTGAAAATAAGTTGTTTACTTTTATATCCTCTTAGCAAAGGAGTTTGAATGACATGTTTTTCATTTCATGAAATAGAAAATGTCTCATGCAATCAATTGTAACTGGTCTTTACTACAATAGATTTATCTTATTAAATCTACTCTAGATAACAAAATTATATAAAATTTTTACATAATGCCATTTGCAGCATTTCCTTTTAATCATCTGAAATGTTCAAATTCAGACATTGTAAAATGGAATCCAAAGGTAGGAAGAACAGGAAAAGTGAACAAGTTGGGTGGAAATCAGTCAAGCTGACAAATGAAGTTTCCTGGAAACTGCAGGATAGATATAGCCTTGGGCAAATCAAAACAATAATCATCTGGGAATATTTTGGAGTTGTTGTGGTCTCATCCTGATTGTCTGTTCTCTCCCAATAATCAAGAACATGGAACCTCTCTTATGCTTACCCTGACTATTAATTTCAAAGCATCAGGGAAATGAAAAGAAGCTCTATTTCACTAATATATAAAGACTCGAGAACCTACTAAAAAAAAGGTGCTGATGTGAACAAAACCCAGAGACTTCAGAAAACTGAGAGTAGATGAATTAGAAAGGCTGGGCAAGATGAATTGTTAATCCTGAACATGCTGTATAATTCATGGCATTTCTGCCCTTTCTTCCCTTAATTCTTTGCTATTCTTACTTCGTGGACCACCAGAAGTATCACCACTTCTATGAAGTTTTTTTTTCCAACAATGTCTCCCATTCTCAATGAATATAGACATCCTATACTCTGGCTTTATTTTAGCTCAATCATAACACTATTCAATAAGATCAGTACATTAATACTATAGGGCAACTTTGTCCCTCAAGCAAAACTGAACAGTTTCTGGAGACTTTTTGATTGCAACATCCATTGTCAAGGCTGCTGACTACTGGCATATCGTGGGCACCAGAAGTGCTACTAAACTTTCCTACAATACACAAGACTGTCCCTCCACAATAAGGAATCAACTTGCACAAAATGTCAGCAGTGACAAGATTGAAGAATCCTGCCATAGCTCACTTTTACTCTCTTGATAAATATCAGAACCTGTGCTAGGGGTGGAGGGGGAGAGTTAAGTAGCCAGATATTAGAGGCAAGTTATTTGTACACATGGCTATCCCCCTTCCATATCAAAAAGACCATAATCTTCAAGCAGAAAATCATCCCATGACCCTACAACCAACCTCTTGACCCAACAGACAGCAAAACTATCTACTCACTGTGTTCCCCAAGCCTAAGAGTCTCCCACTTCCACATCTCTAGCTCATGACCAAGTCTGCAGATTTAACCTGTCTCCCTACATCCTGCTCTAACCCACCAGCTAAATATAGGTTTAAAATGTTCTCTGTCTATAGGAAAAAGACTGCATTCTTCCATGGTGCTCCATGTTCTTCCCTTGCTGCTCTGTTAGGCTCATTGTACACCGTGTCTCTCCCTTGTTTTCTGTCCTCCAACCATATCGGCTTCCTGTGAGGTTTTCAACTGGCCTATTTCTTCCTCCTGGGCCTTCACATGCAATGTTGCTTCTATCTGAGATGTATTCTCTTTTTTTTTCCCTTGTGAAATCTCATTTATGGTATCTCTATTCAATTATTTCTTCAGAGATACTTCCTCTGACCATACAGTAGGTCTCTACCTCCCCTTTATCAATAGGGGGGGATGAGTAGTTTCCATATTTTCATATATTTTGGAACTTAAAGAATTGTTGAGTCTTTTTCATGTCACAAATACTTATTAGTGATCTTGGAAAAAATCTAAGAATTGAGGTGAAGTCACACTAAAGAACCTTTTTTATATCCTAAACGTCCCTAAGGGTAATATGATTTCCATGTATTTTTTGTCTTTATATGGGTTACATCCTAGAGAAAGTAGGCTTTGTACATTTTATATCACATCTAATTTAGTTGAAAGCTTTTGAAAAATAATTATCACACGACCTTCCACCCTCTCCTAGTTTAAGTAGGTGCCCCCTTGGGGACTGTGGGTATAAGCAGAGGGTGCCAAAAAAGGGTGGCTGAACGTTAATTAACTAATAGTCAAGCAGGCAAAATCCTGTCCCTGTCTACCTCTACCTGCACAGTAACTTGGCCCGGCTTGAGAAAAAGAAGCTAGGAAACACAATTTTTTATACCATTGTTTTGAAAGAGTCAGAACACAAAAGAAATGTTTAATGACATTATCATGCCAATCATATAAGTGTAGATTTTACTGTTTAATTAATCTAATTCTTTGACATATATGGAGGGGTCCAAGCATTACCTTAAGCCATATCTCCCACTAAAATGAAAACTCCTGGAGTCTATCTATTGAATTCGTAAATCACACCTAATAGAAACCACCCAGAATGAAAATGCGATAAGATGCTTAAGAGGGAAAAATAAAATTTTATTATTTGGGGAGGATTCCTCATACAGCAGTGTTTGTCTGAGGGTTTGGCAGGGAGTAGGACTGTGAAGGCCAAACTTCAAATTATTCCACTAAAACAATATCAGGGGTCATATTGGTTTGGAACCCTATTTATAGAGCTTTACATAAGAAGAGAAAGATGGATGCAATTGCCCATTTTGTTTTTTTTTTT
>PVHY01021539.1:0-17363 GCA_004024945.1 Uropsilus gracilis
TTAAGAGGATTTAGTGCTTTTGATTTCTAGAACTTCTCTCAGTCTGGATTTTCTTTACTGTGTATTCATAGTTGCTGTTTCTCTTTTTTTATAGTTGACTTTGTTTCTGTCATGTTAGCAGAAAATGGCAATCATTATCTCCATATACTAATCCATTGGGAATCATGGTAATAGTCTGTTTCCTTTTCACCTATTGGATTACTTTCATAAAGAGCCCTTCCTAATGATATGAATGTATTAATCTGTAAATGGGAAATTCCTAGATAGACTTGTTTTTCCTTTTTTAGATAGTCCTAATTTTGAATAGAGCCGTTTGATTCTGAGTAGAAGCTTGATAAATCTGGGAAATTAATGCATTTAAGTGATGAATACTTATAGAGTGCTTCTTCTGTATCACATATAATGCTGGCTGTTGGGATATGGTGGGAATGGGTCAGTCTAGCAAGGAAGATTATGACAATGGCTATGAAAGTCATATAAGAGAATTGATTTGGACTGATGGGTTCTGGATATCTTTTACTTGAACTAGGAGAAAATTAAGCAAAGAGAGAAGGGAAGATTTTAGTCAAAGAAGATATTATATATACACACATATATATAGTGGCCTTGGGAGAGGAGGGAGCTTAGATACTGGAAGAGGCTAGTGTAGCTATAGCAATGTAAATTAGAGGGAGAAGATTATGTTAAGAACCAAATAGAAAAAAAAAAACATATAGAGTGTAATCATGTGGTAAGGTCTTATAAATGGTGTTGAATATATTGAGATTTTTGAGATGCAATATAGAAATTTTTACCCACAGGTTTATACTAGATTATGAGCATCTCATATCATCTCTTTAAGATGTGTGTAGCTTCATAAGGTGATTATTTTTAATGCATTGAAAAGTAATTATTTCCATTTGTTTAAAACCTTTACAGAGCTGTTCAGGAATATTGCTATATAACTCATGTTTAGGTGGAGAAAACAAAAAGATTGAAAAGAATACTACTAAAACCAAATTTTCTGCCTCTGTTCAAAGGTATCTGGAGAAGCCAATGAAATTCAGATTGCAGAAGCATTGAAGCGGTACAGTGAACGGGCATTTTTTGTCCGGGAAGCTCTATTTCACCTTTTTAGCTTGACTCATGTGATGGAAAAAACAAAGCCAGAAATCTTGAAGGTAAGGGTAAGAAACTGTATATAAATTTTTGAAGTTTTCTCCTTGGATAGATGATCATGTTGTGAAGAAAACTGGGGAAAATTTTGTTAGTCTTTGATTTTTATTTGTATTAGGACTGATGTATTATTTTAATTATTAGTGACAATAAGAGAAGATAGTTAAACAGTGTCATTAAATTTTTATAGTAGTGGTAAGAAATAGTTCTGTAGGCCACAGGGAAGTGAATAGCTTTTATTGTACTGTGTTAAATTTAGCATTGGCCTCAAGAAACTGAATGCTGGTATTTGAAATGAAGTTTGAGTTTGCTATTGGTTTATTATTTTTAAGTCATTAAGAGTTCATTTAGTGCTTTCCATATAGCAAACACTGTACTAGGTCTTGGAAATACAATGCTGAGTTACCTTGAACAGAAAAGAGTCACAGGAAAATCTCTGGATTTGAACAACTTGACACTTACCTAGACCAGAAGGGTAGAACAAGGCATTTGTGAGTAACTGGTAAGTTTTAGACTCTTGCACTTGACTATGATTAAGGTGCTTAAGACATCTTTGACATTATTACAGATTTATAAAGTAATATTGCTATGTATAAAAAGGGCTTATATTTATAATCTATATATTTAGAATATGGATTAAGAGAACTAAATTTTTTTTTCAGCTTGTGGTTACAGGGATGAGAAACCATCCCATGAATTTGCCAGTACAATTGGCTGCAAGTGCTTGTGTGTTTAACTTAACCAAGCAGGATCTTGCAGCAGGAATGCCTGTTCGGCTCTTGGCTGATGTGACCCATTTATTGCTCAAAGCTATGGAACATTTTCCTAATCACCAGCAGGTAAGCATCTAAAAATTCCCCTTCAAATAGTTCTTTTAGTGTCTACTACCTATCTCCTGCCTCCTTACAGTTCAGTTTAGTAAACCAAGGCTAGTAATTCAGTGCCTTTGTGAGTTGTAAATTAATAAATTGATGACATAACTGAGTGTAGAACAATACAGAAGTAGAAAACTGAGGAGTGCTTTCCCTGCCCAAATGTTTAAGAAAATTGTTCAAGTCATAGAAAACTCATCTTGCACCTGAATCTTAAATCTGTGATGATTTTAGCAAATAGGCATAGAGCATCTGTTATGGACTAGGTGAAATACAGAAATGAATTAGACAAGAATTCTTCTATTTCTAGCAGTGTAGTAGAATATATAACCTACCCTATCCTCAGAATGAAAATTAAAAGTACTGCTTGAGTTATTTTTTTCAACTTTTAAATTTTGCAGTGAGTTGTCAAGTTTGTAAAAAATGTGACCTAGAATGATGAGTGGATCATGAAAGCTCTTCCTTCATTGAGGGAAATTGTCAAACTATGTAAACTATACTGGTTTTCATGACTTCTATACACCAGATGAACAGAAAACAAAGCAAGAACCATCCAAGAAAACCCTTTCACAAAGCTATGATCTACTGTTTAAAGGGGGTTACACTTTAGTATAAGAGGCTACAAATAAAAACTGTCTTATTCAGCTGGGCGTGGTGGCACATGCCTGTACCCAGCTACCTGGGAGGCTGAAGCTAGGGATCACTTGAGTCCATGGGTTCGAGACTACCCTGGGCAACATAATGAGACATTGTCTCTAAAAAAAAAGAACTGCCTAATTTGAGAAACAACAAGATAATAAGCCCAAAGAAAGTAGAGAAAGAAAATACTAAAGATAAAAATTAATGCAATAGAAAGTAAATGTGCTTTGATTTATAGAGGATCAACAGTGCCAATGTTGGTTCTTTGACTCTTAATAATATTGAAAATTTGTTGACAAAATGTGCCAAGAAAAATGAGGAAAAGTGCAAATAAATAATATTAGAAAGCAGGAGTAAGGAAAAATGGGATGGGACTTCTTTTGGGGGGGGTGATAAAATACCCTAAAGTTGATTATGGTGATGGTTATACAATTTTGTGAACATATTAAAAACTGCTGAACTTCTTGTTGAGGTAAATATGTATGTATCTGTGCTAAGTTTTGTGCATTCAGACAGAAGAACACATAAGCAGTATACAGTAGCAAGTACAAGATAGAAACAAGTACAATTGGGAGTACAGAAATGACATTCAGGACAATATGAAATGTAAAAAGGAATCTCTAAGGAGGTAATTTCTGCCCTGTGCTAGACTGTGAAGGAAAATAGGGAGTTTTCCATGCCAAGAAGGGAAGAATGGGGTTTCCACACAGAGGTATTTAAAGCATGATTGCCTCTTTCATTTCCATGGATCCTGTCCAAATTAGTATGTTTTTTTAGGGAAAGGAATGAAGAATAATGTTGCATAAGAGGGAAAAGCACTTTCCGTCCCTCACTTACAAATGGTTATCCATATTTTAGGGTTTGTAAATGAATCCTTAAACAACTCATCTCATTACCTGATCATTTCTATTGTATATAAACTGCCCTGAGACAGTTTATACTTATACTTGACCTGTTCGGGGTCTACTGAAATTTAGTATTGCTTTCTGTTTTCTGTGTGATTCCTTCAATTATACAGTCACTATACATCTCCCATGAAACAAATAGGATGTTAGTTTTATATTTGTCTTTTTCTATTTCTGGAACAGCTTCATATAGTTTAATAATCTGATTTTGCTTGCCGGAATTGATCTTTTTAATGTTGTCTTTTTTTAGACAAGAGATCTTCCAACTGCACATAAAAATATTTTTGAAAATATTAAAAAGCTATCTTTTCAGGTCAGGCA
Source organism: Uropsilus gracilis (assembly GCA_004024945.1). NCBI lineage: Eukaryota > Metazoa > Chordata > Mammalia > Eulipotyphla > Talpidae > Uropsilus > Uropsilus gracilis. The sequence goes on from PVHY01021539.1 coordinate 3,893, forward strand.
TGGTGGCGCATGCCTGTAAGCAGCAGCCTAGGAAGCTGTGGCTGGGGCCAGGGATCGCAGTGCGAGTCCCACTGGGGGCACATAGCTAGACCTAGTTCCAAAAAATAGCTGGGCGTGCTAGTGCATGCCTGTAATCCCAGCTGCCTGGGAAGCTAAGGCTGGGGATTGCTTGAGTCCATGGTACCCTGGGCAATGTGAGCCTGAGGTTTCACAGGCAAAGACAGTGAGACCTAGTCTTAAAAAAATAAAAATAAAAAGCCATCTTTTCAAATTCTAAAAAATTAGAAGTATACATTATGGATTTTTTCCCCCCATACCTAAAACATTATCTTGCTTTATGGGAAGAACCTGAATCATTGCTGTTATATTGGCATACCTTCACTCAGTGGATGAATAACTCATATTATTATTTACTTTTGTTTAATTGTACTGCTCTAAAGTTACTTAAAAAATAGGACCAAGTCCCTATAAGTCCACCTTTATTTATTGACCTGTGTTTAAAACACTAACCTTACTTGCTCTAGGTTAGTTGATTAGTCTTCAAAGCAGACTGACTTAATTTCCTTGATGTTTTATCACCAGGTAAAATTGTAATCAATTATCTTTGTCGTCCTCTTCAAAAACAAATGACTAGGTGACCTCATAGGTTGATTCACTACAATGGATGGAGATTAGCTAGAATTTGACCAAGTTGTTATCCTATTTCTCATTTTATAAAAAAAAGACAAAATGTGAGTATGTGTCCAGTGAAAGTCTTTCAACGGTAGGTGGGCAGAATAAAGAGGTAATTGATGTTTCATTGGTCTTTCTCCTTTTTTAACCTCTGATTAAAAAATAATTTAAGCAGGCTGGGGGCCTGGTTAAAAAAATAATTTAAGCAGGCTGGGGGCCTACCCATACCTGTAAGCAGCAGCCTTAGGAAGCCACAGCTGGGACCAGGGATTGCGGTTCGAGTCCCACCGGGTGCACTTAAGGAGACCTAGTTCCAAAAAAATATAGCTGGGCATGGTGGTGTGTGCCTGTAATCCCAGCTACCTGGGAAGCTGAGGCTGGGGATTGTTTGAGTCAGTGGTACCTCAGGCAACGTGAGCCTGTGGTTCCACAGGCAAAAATAGCAAGGCCTAGTCTCAAAAAAAAAAATTTTTTTTTAATCAGGATTTTTTTCCTCCCTTTGATTCTTTAGTTACAGAAGAATTGCCTCCTTTCACTTTGCAGTGACCGGATCCTTCAAGATGTTCCATTTAACAGGCAAGTGATAGCCCTAGAACATAAAATGGAGCTAAATGGAATTTTAGAAATATAATGACTCCACCCACCCCCTAAAGGGTGCTTTCTTATTAGCTATACTATACCTGGTGTACAATTGAAAAATTGGTGAGTTTGTGCTTTACTTTGTAGAATGCTAAGTCTGCTTTCTCTAATTTAGTACCTTGACATTCATGAATAGATTGGGCCCTGTTTCATAGTCCTTTGCTTGAGAAATATATTGGTTATAGTTTTCAGAATATCCATACAATATTGTGGACCTAAAAGCATACAGAGAATCAGTGTTTTGTCCATGGTTTCATGACTACTAACTGCAAGGCTGGGAAGATTACAGATCTTCTGGTTCTAAGATTAATTGTTCTTTTTGCTGTATCATTCCTCTTATTATTATTGCTATTTAATGTTAGACCATGAAGAAACATTTATTTATTTATTTTTACAGATTTGTTGGCAATCTAAAAGATTATATTTTTCAGTTACACTGTCCTGTATCTTTTTTTAAACTGAGTTTTATAAAGGAAATTATGTGTCATGAAGATCTGTGAGAATTTGAAGATTTCAAAAGATTTGGGTTTTATCCCTCACAAGTGTTTAAGGAATCTATTTCAAAAAAAATTTTTTTTTGAGACTAGGTCTCACTATTTTTGCCTGTGGAACCTGCAGCCTCATGTTGCCCGGGGTACCACGGACTCAAGCAATCCCCAGCCTCAGCTTCCCAGGTAGCTGGGATTACAGGTGCTTGCCACCACACCAGCTATTTTTGTGGAACTAGGTCTCGCTATGTTGCCCCAAGAGGGACTCAAAAGGTGATCCCTGGTTCTTGCCGCAGCTCCCTAGGCTGCCGCTTACAGGCATGCACCACCTTGCCGGGCAAAAAAAATTTTTTTATTCTTTAAATTACAACATCAGTAAATGGTTGTTGGAATGCCTTCCTCTCCCCCTGAGGCCACCTCCATTCACTCAGATCCCTATTTCTTTGTTGTTTGTTGATCTATGTTAAGTCCATTCGTCTTTCTTTCATGTGGCACTGTTTTTTCAGTGGGTGAGGGACTGTGTTCTTGGGACACAGAAAACCATGCTGGTAGGTTTCCAGTCTTAACCTTGCATTGGACAGCCAGTGTGCTCATTTGAGATCTATCAATGTCTTCTCATTGTTGGCTGTCTTCGCCACTCCATTCTCTGTGCTGTTTTGCTGTTTCTTCGCCTTATACTTCTGGCATCTGGTTTAGGGGACCATGCCCCCAGCCCTTGTCAGTGAAGAAGTTTCTCCGTGGGTACAGGTATCTGTGCTGTGGTTTTCCTCTCCCATGGAATGGGGGAGAGGGGGATGCCTTGCTCTCTTAGATGGCGTATTGGAAATGGGATTTTGGCTCATCCAGTCCCAGTGAGCGTATAGGTGTGAATCTGTGATAGGTTGTCTCCATAGTCCAGTCCCGAATGCACTGGTTCTCTGTATTCCTTCTCTTGTGTCATGCTCAGATGTGTGTCCCTCACCCATTCTATAATGCTGTTTGTATTATTTTTGAACTCTTCTTCCTCTTGAGGACTAAGAGGAGTGAGAGTAAACTAGAAAGGGTTTCCTAACCCAACTGCCCCCTCCAGCCTGCTGCCAGCACCTCCCAGTGCAAGGGCAGGGCCCAAATGACTGCACAGGCTCAGTCCTAACTCCCCCTCCACACACACCCCATGAGGGTTTGGTGGAGCCACACCGCAACTCTCCAGCCAGCAAAGACTGCACGCAGTTGCCTGCTGATGGGGTTCACCTGCTGATGGGGTTGGGGGAGGGGTGGTTGAGACCCCACCTAAACCCCCTGCCCTGCCCAGAGGTCCATGCAGCATCTTCTCCCCGCTGGGAAGGGAGCCCCAAAGGCCATGTGACGGTGCCTGTGGGCAGGGATTATGAAAGAACTTTTGAAGTACAAATTGAGAGATCATACAGCTAGATACTGAAACAGGGTATCCTAGGGAAAAAAAGACTTTCTGACTTTAACTTGAAACACAGCTCTGCCTGCTTCTCTTTACAAAGCAGGCTACAAACAGTTACATTGGCAATTGCCTTTAGCTTTAAGTAGATACACCTATGCCTGCTTCTCTCCCTAGGAAGCAAGCTACAAACTGTTCATTAGCATTTTCACTGTTCACCTTTACCATTGATATGCAAGAGCCAGCTACCAGCTTCTCTCTGCTTTCTTTCCCTCTTTCAGACTTAAAAAGAAAAAGTTAGAAACACAGTTTAAACTTTAGACTAGTTTGCCTCAGTTTACCCTCATTTAAACTCTCATGGGTTCTTTCCACCATCCCCAGCCTTCTCAACCAAAATACCAAGTCAAAGCAAGACTATCAGTGCAGACTAATTTATTTCTAACAAAGGGATTTCCTAATTACTACAAAAGAAACATGTAAGTAAAATTCCAATTACTTTAACATTGTCCAAAACCTTTCTCAGCATTATCCAAAGTCCTTTCCCCAGATTGCCCAAAAATCCTCAGTCTCTCAGTCCTGATCATCTCACCAAAATCAGCCAGTCAGAGTTCATCTCCAGATGTTTGAAGACATGTTCCTTTGGCTGCTTCCTTGGCATGCTCCTCCTTATCTTCCACACTGTGTTCTCCTTGTCACCTTCAGGTAGCAGGAACTCCATGGTGCCGGACCAGCAAAGTTCACTTTCTTTTCAGGCCTGTCTTTTGCACAGCCTCTTCCAGACACAAGTCAAACTCAGCAAAACAAACTCCAACATGGAGTTCAAATCTGCAAACTCCTTAACTACATTCAACACACATGCTGCTAGCCTGGGTCAGCCAAAGGCTGCAGGCCCCAGGCCTTTGGCCACATTGCCAAGTCCACATGGCTCACATCATTACCCTACAAAATGGCCGATTCCAAATCTGATTCAAATCTCTCTCCTCCGTGAATCTCTCTATCTGACCTCCATATCGGATCTCTCTCTGTTTCCACACCCTTTATATACCTTGATTTCCTGCCTTTCAGGAATCACACCTGGACCATTTCACTTCTTCCTCCCCCTTGCATCTTTCTGAAGGGAAATTCCAATAAGGCCATTCTCACATTTTAGCATACCTTCCTTGAAATCTGCAATCTTAAACAGGAGACAATGGGGTTGGGGAGGGGGGCACACCCTATCAATTCCAGTAAGGGAGTCCTTTATTTTCTAAAGTGTTGTGATGAGGGAACCAAAAAGGCTGAATAATTTCATTTTACTAGTTTACAATATAAATTTAAAATAATTTTATTTTGGAAAGAAAATTTATGTTTCCTGATTTAATGAAAACTATGTTTAAGAGGCACTGATTTTACTGTTATTTACTTTTACTTGCTAACAGTACATTGTTATCTGACATGACTGAGAATAAAGTGTTCCACATATGAGAAGGTTTAGATTAAAATAAAGCTACATCTATCCCATGTAGGTTACAAATTTTACTTTAGAAATATTGAGCATCTGTACTGGTCACTTCTGTGAAGTCAATGGTATGTAAGACATACTATACTGCTCACTCTACTAAAGAAAAATCTTGTAAACCAACCCAGGACTAGATAGTAAATATTTTGTTTGTGAGGCATTGAGTCTCTGTTGCAACTATTTAACTCTGCCTCTGTACCCCAAAAGCAACCATAGGCAATATGTAGATAGATGGAGGTGGCTATGTTTCAGTAAAACTACAGAACAGATAGTTGGGCACACAGCTGTAACAATATTATATGTAAGCTGTAGTTTGTTCACCTTTGATCTAACCAGTGCGCTCTGCTAGCATCAAATTTCTCTGTAGTCAGAGATTGATTGATTGGTGTCCTTGTCTATCATGCCTAAGTGGATGTTTGTTGGATGGACAGATGAATAGAAAGACACAATTTTTCATAGAACAGATACTGAACAAATATATTTGCCCCTCAAAGAAAGAGGGAAAAATTTCATCTGGTTGATGGTTATTAAAGTCTTCAATCCTGTGAAATTGTTTCTCTTGTAATTCTCACTTTATAGATTAGGAAAAAGGGACACAGATAGGTTTAGTAACTTGCTCAAGATTAGAAGATATTAAGTAGCCGATCAAGATTTAAGTTCAGACTAACTCTAGAACTTATGCTTTCCATATGCATACTATATTCTTTGCAGATGAGAGCTGACTGAGTTGATTGTGTGATGTTGCGGGAACTGTAGAAGTAGAGATACAAAGGAATCGATGACAATACTAGTAAAAAAATCAACCTTTATTAAAAGTTTGGTATGTGCCAATTCTGTACAAAGCCTTTATATGTAATGCCATTTGATCTTTATGTCAAATCTATGATATGATACTATAAGATAGAATAGGATATTATTTTACAGGTGAGAATATTCAAGTTCAGCAAGATTAAGGAACTTTCCCAGAGTCCTAAATTTACTTAATAATTGACTTCAAAGTGTAGAGTGTTCTTAATGACTTAACTGTATTGCCTCACACAGAGGAAAATAATTTTATTATTGTTACTAATATTAAGTAGAACTTGAATTCAAAGACCAAAAGTCAAAGAATTTGCAAAATCATTACTTGTCTATCATTCTATTTGTGGGCATATTTGAGGACTAATGAGCAATACACCTTGCAGTAAAAGCAGGAAAAAAGGAGATTTGATAATGTGGGTTCATATTATAGTCCTAAAGTACTGTGAGTACAGGAGTGACTCTGTACAGATTTATTACCAATTTGTAGGCACAAGTTGAGTGGGGAAAGTAATGGAGAGAGAGTGGCCCATTAGGATTCTATTGTTATGTCAGTAACAGATTGGGTCAGAGGTGGCCTTGGAATAGAAAGGAGATAATAGTAGATTTGAGGAATATCAATAGAGGAGTGATTTGCATCAAAAATCATTCAGCCAATGTGTATTAAGAACTATTTCTATGTTAAGCACTGTGTTGAGTTATTGATAGCATAGTATATAGTCTCTTCAAGGAACTCACAGGCCAATGGGAAATTCAGGTGAGTCTCCAGATAATCATAGCTCTCTGACACAGTTAGAAGGTGCTAAGAAACACCAATTAAAGCAGTGATTAACTTGTCAAGGAAAACTTCTGAATGGAAGGATAGTTTAGTCTTACAAAGACTAAATTGTGAGTAATATAGTAAATGTATTTCTAGATGTTATCCAGTGATTTCTCTCATATCTCATCCACACATTTGGGTCTTTGACAAATCCAGTTCTGTCTTCAAAATATAACCAGAATTTTACTTTCTCTTCACTTAAATTTTAACCACTTGACTAAACTAAAAGGGATTTCTCTCCTGAATTTATGGTAGCCTCTGAGCTACTCTCCTTGCTTCAGTCTTTTCCCTACTGAAGTTTATTTTAAACCTTGCTAATAAAAGAGCCCTATTAAAAACCTTCATCAGTTCATGTTAAATCTGTGCTCAGAATCCTTCCATGGCTCTTCATCTCATTCAGACTAAAACCTAATTTTTTACTAATATACAAAATGATATACTATTAACTTCCTTGTTCCTTCTGGCCTCATTGGCCCCCTTGTCATTTCAAAACCTTCATATTCCTACTTCAAGGTTATTGTGGTTACCATTTTCCTTAGATACCCACATGGCTATTTTTCTAACTTCCCCAAAAGTTTCAGTGAGGACTTTCCTTGCTATTTTGCATAAAACATCAACATTTTGTATCTCTTCTTTCTGCTTTTAATTTGTCCTTTATATTATGTCAGTACCAAACCATATCATATGTTTTACTTATTTCTCTAATTTATTTTTTTACTGCTAGAGTATAATCTTTGTGAAAACAGAGATTTTCTTTTTCTATTTCATTCACTCTTCTATCTCCAGTACCAAGAATAGTAGCTGACACGAAAAAGGACATTAGTAACTGTGTGTTTGAATGAATGAATGAATGAATGACACTATTATTCTGTAAGGAACCCAGAAAATACTTTAATTAACTCAGTATAGAAATCATTGCAGAACAAAAAAGTAATTCAAGAAGATGAATTCCAGTTTTGATCATATTTTCAATATGTTAATTTCCTTACAAAGTTTTGTCAGGATTAAATAATGAGGCACTGTCTTCAAAATACTAAGTGCAGTTGTTATTCATTATCAGTTAAGAGGTATTTCCCCTTTCCTCCTCACCTGGCTTAAGTATAGCATCAATTTCCAGCAAGAGCTCTGAAACTATGCTTGGGCTTCCACAATTAACTGATGAAACCCTTTGTGTGTTTTCAGGTTTGAAGCTGCTAAATTAGTCATGCAGTGGCTCTGTAACCATGAGGATCAAAACATGCAAAGGATGGCAGTTGCTATCATTTCCATCTTGGCTGCCAAGGTAACTAAATTCATATTGAATAGTTTTCTGTAGCTACTTGCTTTCTATTACAGGCACTATTTTCCCCCATATCTGTATGTCAGAAAGGTTAGAATATCTTTCTGCCAGTCTGCTTATTCAAGGTGCATTCAATATTGCAGAATTACAAACTGGTTAGAGATTCAGTGTGACCTTTGGAGTTAGTGCATTCACTAAATTATATTAAATTTAGTAGTGAGTTATTGGACTCTAACCTTGTGTTCTGCTTACTTGCAGCTTTCTACAGAACAAACTGCACAGCTTGGTGCTGAACTCTTCATTGTCAGAGTAAGTTTGTGCTCTCCTCTGCAACCATTTCTTTATTAAATATGTATAGAATACTCATTAGTTATGTACTACCTCACCAGAAACTAGAATTCATCCTGAATTGAATCTTAATTTGTGCTCATAAAAATTCAAAGTATAGTAGAGAAAATAACTGTAGACATGATTATAATACAGTCTAATAACATATCACAAAGATAGGTATGATTGAAAGAAGTTACACAGAGAGGAGAAGACTGTGATGGTATAATAGAAAGAGTAGGATTTCTGGAGTAGAAGATTCTTTCAATACTATGTGATCTGGGGCAAGTTATAAATTTCATTATGAGTGACTAAAAATTAACTTTATAGTCATGAAGATGGTTCAGTGAGAAAGGGGGAAAAATGAGAAAGAAAAAAAGACAAATGCCTAGCACAAAATATAAGTTAAATGAGTAGAAAAGGTTGCAGATTTTATTTATTTTACTATTTTCAGGAGTGACATTTAACTTACATATGACTTTTCATTGCTATATATGTGCCTCAGTAATTTTGAGTGGAAATATATTCAGAGATATTTAGGAAGCAGTCTACTCATATACATTGGCAGGAAATTAAACTGTTTCAGAAGGAACTAGTAATAGTAATTATGATGGCTAGATATTTTCACCCTCTTAAGCTCTGAATTATCACATGCGTTTACAGACGAGAAAACAGAAATAAACTGGTAAGCAAGTTCATCCAGTTAGATATAGAGATTATACTTAAGCTCATGTAACCTGATTCTAGTACTACACTCTTAGTCACTATGTGGTTAAATTGCATAAGTGCTAAAGTGGGTACAGTATGGTAATGTACATGTGAAGATGTTTATTATACCCCTAAATCATGTGCAGTGTTATAAACCATCATGTTTTATGTGTGTATATGGATGTTTATGTATATGTGTGTGTAAATAATAGAATTTATTTTAAAAAATAAAATTAAAAATACTTAGCACATAAAGGAAAACATTCATAAAGCAAGGACTTATAAGAAACTCTTTTGATCTAAATACCTTGTCATTGTGTACTTTGTACCAATGGAAGCCATTTTTTTTAAACTAAGACATTTTTTAAATTAAGAATAAAGTTACATAATTACACCTATATGTTAACCTTAAATTTTTTTCCCTTATATATAACTTTAATAGTGTTCATTAATGTTTTCTTGTATTTGTTTTGGCAAAGCTCCCTTTTACTCCTAAAAGTATAATCAAAAATAGAATTTTGAATGTCATATATAGGTCTTAAAATAGTCTTTTAAATAAAATTCCTTAAAATATGATAAAAATGATTTACAAACAAAATTTCAAAGCGGTTATCTTATTTAAATCTAATAGAGGCCGGGCACGGTGGCTCATGCCTGTAAGCGTCAGCCTACAAGCCGCCGGGGCTAGGGATTGTGGTTCAAGTCCCGCCTGGGGCCTGTATCGAGACCTAGTTTCAAAAAAATATCTGGGAGTGGTGGCGCGTACCTGTAATCCCAGTTACCTTGGAAAGCTGAGGCAGAGGATTGCTTGAGTCTGTGGTACCCTAGGCATCGAGAGCCAGTGGTTCCACAGGCAAAAATAGCGAGACCTAGTCTCAAAATAAGTAAATAAATCTAATAGAGATTTTAAGTGTCTTGCTATATTTAATTTGTTTCTTTTTTTTTCTTTTTCTTTTTTTTTTAAGGAAAACTTACTAGTTGGATTTATTACTTTCTCTTACTAAGTTGACTATGTTCAAATTATTTAATATTCCCCAGATTCTGTTTTCTCTCCTGAAAAGTAAGGGTAACAAAACTGCAATATAGGATGTAATTTGTTGGATACTTAATAAAGTACTATTAAGCTTACTTAATAAAGTAAGCTTCATTTCCCATTCTCCCTCTAAATCATTTTTATTATCAGGATCTGTAGTAAATCTAGGTTGTGACCAACTGGGTGAGATTATTGGTTTTAATCAGTTTGCTTTTCATTTGATTTATAGGCAATTAGTTTATAGGTATGGTCAGAATAACATAGAAGTCTGATCCAAAAGGCTGTTTGTCATACTAATAAGAACTTTCATAGGAAATGTTTTAGGTCATGAGATTGTCATAAACTTCTGTTTGTTACCACTGGTAATAACAGTTCAATAAGAAATTAATTTTACTTTCCTTCTTTCAGCAACTTCTTCAAATAGTGAAGCAGAAAACCAATCAAAATTCAGTGGACACTACTTTGAAGTTTACTTTGAGTGCACTCTGGAACCTTACAGATGAATCTCCAACCACTTGCAGACACTTTATTGAAAACCAAGGGTTAGAACTCTTCATGAGGGTTCTAGAGGTTAGAATGGGAATTTAGTCTACAGTTTTGATATTTGTTGATTAATTAAGCAGTTATTTATTTTGTTTGATTATCTTGGTAATTACAGGTTTCTCTTTCTCTTTATAGTCTTTCCCAACTGAATCATCCATACAACAGAAAGTCCTAGGACTTTTGGTAAGATATAAGCATTTCCTGCTAAATTCCAATCTATAATTTTTTAATGTGACATTTTTAAATTATGGGCTAAAAATGGCAAATACATTGCACTTGAATTAGAAAAATTAAGAGTCAAAATAAATTGCTAGGGAATTTCATTGTAGGGCTAATGAAAAAGTTTCTCTACATGCAATATGATCATTAACAGATAAATAAATCTTACTTGGAATGATAAGGCAAATATATATATATATATATATTTTATTTTATTTATTTATTTTTTTTTTAAGACTAGGCCTCGCTATTTTTGCCCATGGAACCACAGGCTCACGTTGCCCAGGGTACCACGGACTCAAGCAATCCCCAGCCTCACCTTCCCAGGTAGCTGGGACATACCACCACGCCTAGCTATTTTTTTGGAACTAGGTCTCGCTATGTTGCCCCGAGCAGGACTTGAACTGCAATCCCTGGTCACCGCTGCGGCTTCCTAGGCTGCCGCTTACAGGCATGCACCACCATGCCTGGCCTGATAAGGCAAAAATATTAAAATCACAGTTTTCCTATAAAAAGTTACACATTATCTTCTGTAGAGGTAGCTATTGTACGTGAAGAAACAAAGAAGATGTGATTACTCTTTTGCATATATAGGATCTAGGATCTAATCATCTTCCCCACCATCTTTTTTTTTTTTTTTTTTTTTGAGACTAGGTCTCACTATTTTTGCCCGTGAAACCGCAGGCTCACATTGCCCAGGGTACCACGAACTCAAGCAATCCCAGCCTCCGCTTTCCAGGTAGCTGGGATTACAGATGTGCGCCACCATGCCCAGCTAGTTTTTGGAACTAGGGCTCACTGTTTTTGCCCCAAAGACCTTTTTTCTGCATCTTTCCTTTCCCCAGCATAGTCATCATTATCTTCTTCATCTTGAATTTCATTAGTATGAGAGGCCCACGTCTTTGTATTCCTCTCCCAATTTCAGGCCTGCTTATTCTCCATCCTCATTTTTATTCTTTTCATTTTCCTCCTTATCCTTCACATGGACTAGCTTCTCTTCCAAGTCTGATGCTTTTATGTCCTGATCAAATCCATCTATATGATTTGCTACAACAGTTTAAAAATATTTTCTCAGCCAGGCATGGTGGCGCGTCCTTGTAAGCAGCATCCTAGGACCCTGCAGCCAGGGCCAGGGATCGCGATTCAAGTCCCACCGGGGCCACGTAGCAAGACCTAGTCCCAGAAAAATAGCTGGGCATGTTGGCATGTGCCTGTAATTCCAGCTACCTGGGAAGCTGAGGCTGGGGATTGCTGGAGTCTGTGGTACCCCGAGCAACGAGAGCCTGCGGTTCCACGGGCAAAAACAGCGAGACCTAGTCTCAAAAAAAAAAAAAAAAAAAAAAAACATTATATTTTGTTCTTTTTCTTTTTTTTTTTTTTTTTTTTTTTTTTTTTTTTTTTCAGAACAATATAGCTGAAGTACAAGAATTGCATTCTGAATTAATGTGGAAAGATTTTATAGACCACATTAGTAGCCTCCTACACAGTGTTGAAGTGGAAGTCAGTTACTTTGCAGCTGGAATTATTGCCCATTTAATATCAAGAGGTGAACAAGCATGGACATTGAGCCGTAGCCAGAGGAATTCGCTTCTGGATGATCTGGTATAATAATTTTGTGTTTTCTGGAAGTCTACAAACAACATTCATAGTTATTTTGTCAAAGACTCATAATGCAATAATGATAATGATAATATCCTTCTTTGTGTGTCTTGTATCTTGCAGCATTCCGCTATTTTGAAATGGCCAACTCCTGAGTGTGAGATGGTAGCATACAGGTAATTAGCATGATTAATTGACATTAAATAGTAACCTAGTATTATTGCTTGTCTGGAGATCATTTCTACTATGTGTATAATTTTTTCCCTAAGGCATCTGTCTTCATATTGTCCTTAAAAGAAGCAAACTATTTTGACTTTTTTCTGCTATCATTCACTAGTCCTTTGTCTACATTTATTGAAAGCAAGTTCCAGGGACTTATTCAGTACTTTTGAAACTCAAAGATAAATAAGACATTGTACCCACACACAAGAATCTTACAACCTAGTTAGGGATACCAGATGTGAATCAGATATAATTCACTGTTATGCCAGTTATGTGCATAGACTACTGTGAATTTAAAGATGAGAGTACTTAAATTTGCACTAGAAAATGATAAGTAAAAAACTTCCAAATATAAGTGGGTAGTGAGCTGAGTTTTGAGAGATAATTAGGTACAGAAGATTACAGGGAAATGAAATAGTTTATTATTGTAAAGAGGTCCAAAGCAGGATGACATACTGGAAGAAATAAAAGTGGCACTAGATTAGTTTGGAGAAACAGTAATATTTTTTTAAAGTATATATTGATTGGCTAGGTATGTTTTTGAAAATTAAGTAACTTGATGGTAAAGTTGTTAATTACCTGGAATGTTCAGATTGCTGCTAAATAGTATTACTAAAACTTATTTTTTGTTGCTTACTTCATAGATGCTTATTCAGCCAACATTTTTAATTTCTTCAGCTTTATATTCTACCTATTTGGAGGGAGGGGGCAGAAGACCAGAAAAAGTAGGCTAATTATAGACTCTTCCATGGTGATCTACCAGTTGTTAACTAACTTCCTCTTTTCTAAATTTCCAGACCAAAACAGTACTTTTGAAGAACATGTTTTTCTCTGTTAATACCTGTTCTAAAATATTCCATCTTCCATATAAAGATTTTTTCTGAATGTAATCCTTCCTCACATGACTAAGACAAAATATGTTCCATAATACATAAGAATTTAGAAATAGTAGGATAAAATTTCTAGAATGTGATACTAAATTTAGGATATAACTTTTATCTTTTGCTACTTTTTAGGTCTTTTAATCCATTTTTTCCACTGCTTGGGTGTTTTACAACACCAGGAGTCCAGCTATGGGCAGTTTGGGCCATGCAGCATGTCTGCAGCAAGAACCGTATGTACCAAATAAATTTTTCTTTTTCACGTGAAATTCTCCTTACATGAGAAAGCTGTTACTAAATTGTGTATTAAAAAGTGATTTTTATGGACACAGACTTTAAAAAATACAAGGTAAGG
>PVHY01021540.1:0-23765 GCA_004024945.1 Uropsilus gracilis
TGGGTAGATTCCCAGAAGAGCGATTGCTGGATCAAATGGTAGTTCTATTTTTATTAGTTTGAGTGTCCTCCACACTGCTTTCCACAGTGGCTGGACCAGTTTGCATTCCCACCAGCAGTGTAAAAGTGTTCCTTTCTCTCCACATCCACACCAGCACTTGTTGTTGCCCCCCCCCCTTTTTTTTTTTTTTGGATGTGGGCCATTTTTATTAGTGTAAGGTGATATCTCATTGTGGTTTTGATTTGCATTTCTCTGATTGCTAGTAACATTGAGCATTTGCCTGTTGGCCATTTGTATTTCCTCTTTGGAGAAGTGTCTCTTTAGTTCTCCCCATTTTTTGATTGGGCTTCTTGTTTTGTTTTTGCTTAGTTGTGTGAATTCCTTATGGATCTTCATTATTTAAACCCTTATCAGTCTTATGGAGGACAAAAATATTTTTCCATTTGGTTGGGCTTCTTTTTGTTTTGTTTGTTGTCTCTCATGATATATAGAAACTTTTTAGTCTGATGTAATCCCAGCTGTTTATATTTTCCTTCATTTTTTTTGCAATCTGTAGATGTGACCCGAAAAGGATTTCTGGACTGTAATTCATGGAGGGTTTTGCCTAGGTTTTCCTCTATGTATTTTATGGTTTCAAGTCTTTTATTCATTTTGAGTTGGTTTTTGTACATGGTGTAAGGGAGTGTCATGGTTCATTTTTTTGCATGCCTTGGTCCAGTTTTCCCAGCACCATTTGTTGAAGAAACTGTCTTTGTTTCAATGCAGGTTTTTCATTCTTTTGTCAAAGATAAGTTGACTATATTTGTGTGGTTTTATCTCAGGGCACTCAATTCTGTTCCATTGGTTTGGTTGTCTGTCATTTTACAAGTACTATGCTGTTTTAATTACTATTGCTTTGTAGTGTAATTTGAAACCTTGAATAGTTAAGCTTCCATTCTCTCTTTTTTTGGTCAGGAGACTTTTTCATATTCAAGGTCTTTTGCTATTCTATATGAATTTTGATAATTTTTGTTCTTGGAATTTTTATAGGAATTGTGTTCAATCTGTAGGTTGCTTCTGGTAGGATGGCCATTTTGATGATGTTAATTCTTCCAATTCATGAATTCCTCCATCTAGAATTCCTAAACATATAAATAAGAACTCTTTGGTTATAATACTCAAATTAGCTTAAGCCTATTTTTTTGGTTCATGTTATATTAAAAAACACAGGGGTTGATCTGACTTAGCAGCAAGGATTCAAGTGATATAATCAGAACTTGGTCAATCCGTCTTTTTCTCCTCTTTTTTTCTTTTCTTCTCTCAATTACCTTCTGTCCTCTTCCTTCTCTTCATACTTTCCTGAGCTGTGTTGGTTGTTGGTGTCATTTTCAGGCAGGCATTCCCCATACAAGACCTACACTGAGCCAGGAAGAAACAACATGAGTGACACATACAGCAAATGCAGAACTAACCATTCTCTTTAGTGATGGTTAGAGGGGAAAAAAATATTCATCACCCAAATTCCTTAAAGCATTCTATCCTAATCCTTTTTTCAGATGCCTTTTATAAGAATAAAAGTGAAAATGTTAACTGAACAATCATGCCCTACTTCCTAAAGTGATAAATATATTATTTTAGGAATGAGTACATAATTCTCATTTAGCCAAGAATTTATTTTCCTCAAGGACTTGAAATTACAAGACAAAGAAGCTTTTTTTTAGAAGCTTCTCTTTTTAAAAAAATCATCTATATTTGAAATAAAAATGCTCGATCATACCCCAAGATAAAATGGTATGAAACAAAACATATGTGATAAAACTTACCATGACTTATGAATGCAGCTGTTTGAATTACTTTTTATATACTTTATATACTTATATACTTATATACTTTTTATTTCAATTCACTAGTCTATTAGTCATTGAATAGTCAAGAGCCCCAACTATGAACCTGTCTCTTTGTTAGAACTTGGGAAACTTGGACAAATAGAAAACAGACTTTGTTCTTATAAGTTAACAGTCTAGTGTAGGAAAAGACAGATTAACAGGTAATTACATAAAAGAATGTTAGGTATAATAATAGAAATGGATATTAGAACTTTCATTCTTCCTAGGGCATCAGGATAGGCTGCAAAGGGAAAAAAAAACTTATTGGACACAAACAAAAAGATGTTATAATATCTACACAAATTGGAATGCTACTCAACCATTAAAAAAAGAAAACAGAAAATATGAAGTCCTGCCATTTGTGAAAATATAGGTGGGTCTTGAAAGGCTTATGTTAAATGAAATATCAGACAAAACAGAAAATACTGTATAATCTCATGCATATGTGAAACATAAGAAACAAAGAGAATTAACAAAACAAAAACACTTAGATTTTGACAATCAAATTGTTTTCACCAAAATAGAAGAGAGTTGGGAGCGGGTAGAATGGTAGAAGTCTTCTCTTTGAAGTGCATTGTAGTGTATTGTAACTGGAACTTTTGTGGTGAACATAGTGTGACATACAAATTTGTTGAAGTATTAAACTATGCTCATGAAGCTTACATAGTACCGTAAGCCAACGTTACATAATTTTTTTAAAACAAAATGCATTTTAAGTATTAAGAAAAAAGATCAAGTTAAAGGAACTTATTTAGGGGAAAGACATCCCAAGAAGATGAAACCACATGGGAAAAATTAGAGAAGTGAAAGAACTTAACACTTGGAGAAAAAATAAGCATGTGACTGGAATACTTGCTGAACTCTGGAAATAATGAGGGAGGAAAAGAAGATTTCAGTCAAATTTGAAGAGTTTAGATACGAAGTGAAGAACAATATTCTTCTAATTAGTACTCTTCCTCTCCTTGAAATCAGGTAACAAAACCAACAAAGCAAGGTACTTAACCAAACTTGTAAGTGGGAGCATCTGGCCCAGCCATTCCTTAGGTTCATCCAAGCCAACGTGAGCAGTAGCAAGACCTCACTCTCTTAAGAAAAGGCAAAAACATATCTACTCATTAAAAAGACAAAATAAATAAAAGTGAGTGAGAGTACAAGGAACACCTTTGGTAATCTTACTAACCAGTTCAGTCTCTAGTCTGAAAACTGTAAATGACTCCTTCAGAAATGTTCCACAAAATGGCAGCTGTTCCACCTTCAAGTCAGATGAAAAAGCCAAATGGCATTGTCTATCCTTCCTCAAAAGGGAGCAATTCAAATCTAAAGAAGAAACCAGGATGGCATCATCAATTCTCCTCCAAAAGGCACAGCTCCAGCATTCTTTCACCTTCAATTCTAAAGTGACACAAAATCAGCAAGACTCACTCAATACAACAAGCAACCATTCCAGACTTCGTCAATGAAAACAGCAACACACCAAGTTCTCTTCAGGTCTCCTGATAATCCCCAAACTTCACAGTTTCAAGGTTAAAACAAGTTTTCCAGTACCACATTTCCAAGTTAACTTACACAAGTCACAAGTTTCTCCAACATGCTTCCCCAAGCTCCTCACCATCCTGACCTGGGGATGAAAGCCTACAGCGTGGCTTCCTTCCTGCCCTGTTGCCGCACATGGCAGCAGCAGCTCCAAGGCCTCCGGCCTCTTTGCTGCTCCTCTGATCTCCTTTCCACTCTTCTCCTCCTGTCTCTGTCTCGCCTCCTTAAATCCACTTGCACTATTCTCTCTCAAGAAGGCTTAACTTTCCTTCTCCAAGTCTCTGCCCCCAAAGGCACAATGGCTGCCATTCTAAATGCAGACCACAATTCTGAGGACCATGGCCCCCCAATTTCACCACAGCACCCCTATCATCACCACTACTTTACAGACATGGAACCTCAGATAGGTAAATCTTTGGGTGCTTTACCAACAATTAAATCGCACAATTATCATAAGCAATTCATTTTTCTCCAGATGGGACATCTGAACAACAAAGAAAGGGTTTTGGTGCAGCTTCTATCTTTAGTTCTGGAATATAAGAACCTTAAGAATGGTCACATAAAGAAAGCAGTCTTTCTCAGTCATCTGATGAATTCTTCCTTATAGTATTTGAACATGTGGTATTTATTGACCTAAAGGCCACATCTGAATCTCATTCAACAATATATGCTTTTAAATGTCAAATCTATTAGGGAAAATGCTCTGAGCACTCCAACCTCTTATATACTTAGATTGTTCAATTTTGTTTGTCAATGGCTAAGAGAGAATCTCCTTCTCCTACAAAATCTATCCTGCACCTCAATTGTGCCTAGAGTACTCAGAGCCCCCAGTGTGTCACAAGCATGCTCATGAATATATAAAGCCATGATACCCACCACTGTCCTCCTCTCCTCCCCAACTGCCTCTGGCAATATTCACTCCTATGAAAACACTTACATGAACCTTTACAAGGCTATCATCATCTCCATTATCACCATCTCCTTAAATTCAAAATGTAGACGATATAAAGGGTTCTGCACACACACACACACACACACACACACACACACACATACACACACAAACATTATTAGACTTTTTTCCCAGTTGAGAGCCATGTATCTGTGTTGCCAATAATCAGTGTTTTTAAGTTTTATGAAAATATTGTTTTCATGCTATATTTAGCAGCTCTTTTTTGAGTAGCACCAAAAAGATCAAGAGGCAAAATAGTACTGTGAATACCACCATATATTCACAATTGTTTTCTACTCTAACAACCAATGTTTTTCTCCTGGTCGGAATGCTTCTTCCTAACTTCACAGGTAAGATTCTCCTAGGTCCCTACATTTCTGATGAGCACACCCATCCAATGAACCCAGAGGCACACATGGGGCTGGAACTGGGGAAGAAGGATGAACGAAACCTTTCCTACACTGCTGTTAACACTTCTCATTTGTCAGAAGCCCCTGCTTTTCGGGAAGAACCACTGAAGAATAGAACACATCGAATGTACTTAATATACTTTTCATTACTTACCAGATGCCTAGAGATGTATGAAAAAATGTTTAGAAACTATGAAATTTTTTTAAAACCATTTGCTTATTTGTAGCCCTTGAATTTTTTTTTTTAATAATTAAGTGAAACCAGTCACAAAAAGTTAGACTGATAATCCATTAAGGCTCAGAAGGGGAGGCAGAGATGTTCTCTACAGGAAAGACACAGGCAGATTTTGGTCCAAGAGTGAAGCTTAGGGAGTCAAGTTCATGTGAAAACAGTACTGTGTGCCACTCAGAGTTCTTACTCCTCCTACATGCCAGAGACTCAGCAAGAGAGTGGAATAAAATTCTTCTCCTTTGATAGACATTATAATGAATCATTAATTCAATACCCATCTAGAATTGAAGATGGCAACAGCCTCTTTTCTTCTCCCAAGACCACTGTACTGTGTTCTGGAAGAGTTTTTCAATGGAAAGAGGGCATGTCTGGACTTGGGCATGATGTACATGGCATCTGGCCAGATCTGCTCATGAATACTTTGATGAAATCCTCCACAAAATCTTAAAAGTGCTTGGGGGTTAAGAAGGTGGTCTTTTTAATGAGCTAGAGTATATAGTAACAGATGAGGTTTTATCTGGTAAAAGATTAATTACAATTAAAATCATTGGAGCTACTTATCCCCCCCTTTTTTTCCCATAGACAGTACTTAATGACTTTACAATTTCTCAGTTTTAGTCTCTAACATTTGACTCCTTTCTTGGGTTATTGTCTGTCACCCTGTAGTGTCCCCAAAAGGATCACAGAAAAAAGCACCATTACCTTTTGTGCTTCTTCAACTGATTGTGAAATCTACAATTAGACAAAAGCTCCACATCAGCATCAGAAACCAAATTTTGAGTTTACTAATATAGCGACAGCATTTTTGTTCTTATGCACTGCATCCAGTATAAACTGAGAACAGCAGCATCACTTTAATGTGCCATTGTTCAATTTAGCTCTTAATTGGCTTTAGAACACTGTCCCACACATCATCTTGAGTCATAGTAGCCTAGCATGCCAAAATTCTTATTCAACAGACTCCAACCTTGCCTTGTACCTTTTCCCCACCTTCTTCCAAGTCTCCAGCCCTGGCCCATTCATTCTCTGTCTCTTCCTTACCAAATTTTCAACAGTGCTGTCCTCCTCAGAATAGCATGTCATGCTATATGAATGTTAGCAGACATTTTCTCTCCCTCTCAACCTGCAACTCATCTATGAAGAGACCAACATGCTTAATCACAGCAGAACCTCTCCACCCATCATACAGCCCAGCCCAGAGTCTGAGCGCAGGCTGAGGCAAGCTCTGGGGCTTCTCCACCTCCACCCAGTTAAACCTCCCCAACCACTGCCTCTGCTCCCAGCCCAGTCTACACCCTGAGGCAATCTCCTGCTCTCCCAAGCTACTTAAACAATTATCTTCGCCTATTTTACTATGCACTGTTCACTTGGGGTGCAGGGAGTGAGCACTGAGGTAGCCCTCAAATAATTTTCAGGTGTCAGCTAAGGAGGAATTCAGATGCTCTATAACAATCACTTTCTATCATTTTTTTTAACTATAACCCAGCACAGAAATAAAAAGGAAATGTAAATTAATACCACAGCAGAGGGATGCTCAGAATATGCCAACTGCATTATGCGCAGAACTAATGTATATGAAATTAACTTGCACACTTTTAAAAAGTGGACATTTATGTCAAGTACTGTATATTTTACTATATTTTGTACATTTTTGAATACCTAACATTTATTTACCACTATCTCTGTTGGGTACTTATACTCACTGATGTGAAGTCAATCATACATTTTAATTTTTAAATTTAAATAATTTTAATTTACACATATTTATATTTTAATAATATATATATTTATATAAATATATATGTATAAAACATCACTGTACTACCCAGGGGTCACCCACCACCTCCCCTCCCTGACCAGTCCTACTTCTCCACCCTCCCACAAGTTGTGTTCTTTCGTTTGGTTGTTATCTTGTTTTGGCTTTTCCTTCGAGCCTTTTGTTTGCTTTTTCTATGCCCCATATATTAGTGAAACCATTTCACTTTAAAAAACAAAATTTACATTGCATACCTGTATCTTTTATAAATTATATACATTTTTGTGTTGTAAAAATAATAGCTAATACCTTTTCTGTACCTGTTCTCTGACTGGCACATACATTAAATCATGTAATTCTCAACACTATAGATAGGCACTGGTATTGTATTTCTTTTACCAGCTAAGGAACCAAGGCACAGAGAGGTTAATTAATCTTCCCAGGATCACCAGTATAGGGAATAACAGCAGAATTTGAACACAGGTTGCCATCCTCTGGGACTACTGCCCTGCCCCCCCACATTAGACACATAGAATTTTATATCACTGCATAGTCTATGTTGGGTTTCCTAGATTAGGACAGTCATTGTTATTCTGCACCCAGTCACTTATTTTATAATCTTACTCCCTGCAAGTAGAAATTTGCAGCAAATACCTTTGACAGATACACTTTTTTTCCAAATCTTGAAAATGGGTATTTTAATGCAAAATAAACTGATGTTAATAACTCATATAGTATCTGGTTAAATAGAAAACAATAAATTATCTACATCTCAGAAAAGATTAATATTATGAATGACTACAAAACATTTTAAACAGTCATTTATTAGAGCATCATTCCACACTTTATTCCATATTTTTTTGGTCTTTCATTTTAAATTTTTTAATATGTCTTTTTCTTTCTGACTTGTTTCTGCTAATGTGATTACTTCTAGGTACATCCATGTTATCATAAATTCATCAAACTTGTCATTTTTTAATTGATGAGTAGCATTCCACTGTGTATATATACCACATCTTTTTTATCCATTCATCTTTCTTGGGACATTTGGGTTGTTTTCATGTCCTTGAAATTATAAATAGTGCTGCAGTAAACATCTGAGTACAGGTGTCCTTTTGTATGAATATTGAGGTCTCCTTTGGGTAGATTCCCAGAAGAGCGGTTGCTGGTCCTAATAGTAGTTCCATTTTCATTAGTTTGAGGGTCCTTCACACAGCTTTCCATAGTGGCTGGACAAGTTTACATTCTACACTTTTAAACAAAAAAAGTAAAACACAATTGCTATTGCCACATTACTAGTTGAATAACAACTGAAAAAAAAAATCTCAGCCCTCCCAAGCCATTATTTTATGATAATGTGCAGGCAATCTGAAAATCATAAGCATCAGAAAATTAAACCAAAAACGTTTTTTTCACTTTATAGAAAAATAATAAAATTTGCATACTATTTTATCCAATTGTTAATCCCATTTCAATTATGGACTAAAGTTCCCATTCATTTTATAATGACGGAGGTAATATAACTCTTTAGTAGTTTTAATTCTAGCAATGTCTGAGTAGTATTGTTATCATCCTTGCGGTTACAGTCCTTTCAATCTTATATCTGAATGGTATTCTTTTTATTTTAATAAAGGTGATTGAATTTATGAAATTTCATAGTGAGGGGCTAAACCAATCTGGAAAACAGAACTAAAGGAGTCAGAAGACTGACTCTGGAGAGTGTTTCTCTCAGGCCCTCCTTGGAACCGTAAGTAATAACCATAGATATTCCCAAATTGGAGATTTAATTATTGTAAAACTGTATTAAATACACTTTATGTGGTAAAGACTGGGATACTTAAAAGGAATAATTTGCAATCACAACAGATAGAAAAATTACTACAGAAAACCTCATCTTGAGTCTCTCGTACATGATAACAAAAAACTAACTATACAACTTTAATGCAATTTCAAAATTTTCCTTTTCTCAAATTTACAACTGTTCTTATTACAAAAATATTTTTTAAGAGTCATCAACTCTTAGAAGTAGAAGGAAGCTCATTTCATCTACCATAACATTTGACAAAAAAAGTACTCTGAGCTCCACAGAAATAACAACTTTGCTCAGTGTATGATTTGCTTAAAAATTAATGACAGGAAAACTTTAAAAATTAATCAAAATTCTCTGTGCACATTGCCAAGAAAAACTAATTTTTAATGTCATAAATTTTAACAGGACTATAAAAATTAGTTGCTCTTCTTATGTGTCTATGTTTCCAAAACATTTGAAATTCTTTGTCTTCCTTCAAAACTAAACTCTATATGAGTGATTTAAGTTGGATAGGAGAAATAACAAGGACATCTGTGAAGTTACTGTCCTGGGTCACACCTACTCAGGGGAAAAAAAAAAAAACAAGTTTAACAAGTTCTTGCTGGGAACATTCATTACTAGAACTATTAATTTAACAAAATAATAGCAATATTATTTGTGTAAATCAACTGTGGCAGATGGTAAGATAGTAACAAGATAGCAGTGGATCTGGACAATGGTCAAATCCTTCCAGTTTCACAAGTTTGAGTTCAACTCAACTCCGCACATACAGCAAGCTCAGTGTCAGGTATCCCTTATGGCTATATTCGTAGCTGAGAGGTCTTTAAAGGAATAAATATGTCGTTAAGCAGTAAATAAAAATCCATACAACTTTTAGTAGTAGTGCTCTAATTTCAAAATTGTATTGAAGTTAAGAGTTTACTATTTAAACAAAACATCTACCCCCAACATAGAGAATTTGGCAGCTATGCATTAGCACGTGTCCCAATGCTACTTTCACATGGGGTTCTGGGATGGGAAACGAGCCTTTGTCGTCCACATAATGTATCAACATTTAAAGTTCAGGAAAGTCAATACCTGTCTAGATTCTGCAAATACCACGTTGATGTGTTATTAACCCCTAGTAAGCAATGGCTCCTCAAACAGTGGAGAAGATGGATGAGACTGCCCCTATCATTTATTCAATACTGTCAAGCATTAGTTGATAGATAGCCTAGACCACTGAGGCATCCACTTTTAGTAAGTCTTGCTAATCTTTCATTTTAAATGCCACAACTTCTTGAAATGCAAGAACAAATAAATACTCTATAGAAGATCCTTGAAAATGCATTTCAAATGACAGCAAGTGATTTATTCCACGATGTGCGCAAAAGTGAAGTTTCATAAAAATGTACTTCAAATTAAGTAGGCAAGACATTTTCAAGTATTTTTTCATTAACTCTGAAACTTTTTTGATCTACTATTGAAGTAGCAGGCAGATGACAGAAAAGTCATATGGCCAGAATTTCTGATTTAATATTTGGTTTTCATTTTTAGTGCTTAAATCCTGATAGTAAATGTGACTATAACACAATAATGCCAGGGATTAGTTCAATTCATTAATTTTTTTAACTTTGTAAAGTTTAACACTTTTTAACACCTTTACATTAAACATGTTCTAAGAAGATAATTCAAAATTAGATCAAAGAGTGAAGTGAAAGTTCTTTTGGCTAATATCAAGAGTAAAAAGTGTTTTTCTTTCATCCTTTTATCCCCTTAAGTTTGTACTTAAAGTCCATATTATTTACTAGGGTCAATAATATTTTGATTGAAAGATTTAACAATGTTATGCAAAAATTAATGAGAAAAATAGTTTCATTACAGATAGATAAATATATTCAAACATCCTGTTAAATGCTTAATCACAATTATTTATCAGGTTTCAAAGCATTAAGCAGCAATAACTTAAGTGAGATACATAAAACCAGTGAGACATATAAAAGAAAAATTTCAAAATTTCAAAAATTATTGGAAAAGTCTTATGGATGAAAAAACAGTATTAATTAATTACTCTTGTTTTAAAATAAATGTCAGGCTCATGTTAAGCTAAATGGATTGGTGGTTTTATTTTTATTTTTATTTCATTTTTATTTTTCAAGAAGAGTTTTCATATTTTTATGTCCTTTTATTTTGAGTCAGCATTAGTTTATAATACTGTTTATGATTTAGGGAAACAGGTTCACACCTCCTGAGATGCACATCAGCAGTCTACACTTACCACCAGAGCACCCACAGCACAGTATGAACCTACTACTGATTTTGTTTCCACTCTCACACTCCCACCCCATTCAGTAGCTTCAATTCTGCAGTCATATTTCTAGCTATACTTCTATATTTCATTTTCTATTTCAGTTTGGATTTCATTTATCAGTTCTTTTGCTTTATTTCTCTGTATTTCACCTGAATGAAATCATAGGTATGTGTCTTTCTCCATCCAACTAATTTCAACTGGCATACTCCCTTTTAGGATCCATCCTTGTTGTCCCTAATGGCAAGAGTTCATTATCTATAACTAAGTCGCATTTCGTCTTGTACAGAGAGCATCTTAATGCTCTCTGGTCCTTCAGCACATAAGCTGTTTCCCTATCTTAGCTATTGTAGATAGTGTGTGTATTTGAATTAGTTTATTTGCATTTTCAGGTAGAAGTAGAATTTCTAGGCCATATTGCATGACTATTTTTAATATTTTGAGGAAATGTCATATGGTTTTCCTTAGGGACTGGACAAATTTACATTCCCATCAACAGTGTACGAAGTTTCCTTTTTCTCCATGAGCTCTCCAATGTTTGTTGTCAGGGGCTATTTTTTTACATGAAATATTCTCAGGAAAGTGAGGTGACATCTTACTGTGCTTTGATTTTCATTTTGCTAATAATAAAATAACTTTTTTCATATTGAACATCTATACAATTTTTAAGTGTTTATTTGCTCCTCCTCTCATTTTTTCATAGGTTACAAAAGTTCTTTATAAATTTTGATATTAGCCCTCCTCCAAAATATAATGTGCAGATATTTTCTCCATGGTAGAGGATGTCTTTTCATTTTAATGAGTTTCTTTGAGTGTACAGAAATATTTTAACTTGATACAGTCCCATTTGTTTATTTCTGCTTTTATTTTCACTATTGTTGAAGTAAAAGCCCCAAAGACATACCAAAACCAGTGTCATGGAGTATTTTGCATATTTCCTCCTTTGTGTTTTATGGTTTCCAGACTTATATCCAGGTCTTTAGTTCATTTTGAGTTCATTTTCGTGTGTGATATAACAGTGACCTGACTTCATTTTTCTGAATGTGACTGTCCACTTTATCCAATATGATTGATTGAAGAGATTTTCTTCATTGCTTATTCTTGAATGTTCTGCTGCTGTTAGCTGCCAATATAATGGGCTTCTTTGTGGATGCTTGTTTCTTCCAATGGTCATTGTGTGTATTTTACATAAATAACATGTTTTTTTATTTCCAAAGTATGTAGCATAGCTTGAAGTCCAGGGATATGATACTTAAATTATCTTCCTTTTTTTTTTGTCAAGATTGCTTTCACTATTGGAGGGTCTTTCAAGCTTCCATATAAATTTCTATAATGTTTAGTTACATTGATGGATTTGCATATGTTGAATCATCCTACAATACAAGAAAAAATTCCATTTAGTCATCATGTACTTTTTAACTTTTCTCGCAGGTGTACACTGGTGTTTGATATCTATTTCTTATGTCTGAAGGATGATCAAGTCCACTTTAATCTGTGAGACCAACCTCTATCCAGTATCATTCTGGCTTGCTGTTCCAACTACTGCAACCAGTACATCATAGACTTTGCAGTGGCTTCTGCTGGGACTTGTCACATCTGCCCTTTGCCAGGACTTAGCGTATCTGAGCTACTTGAGAGTGCTAGGGCCTCTGCATTAAGGCCTCTGCATACTTGCCAGTTTCTGATGTTTGAGGACCTTTTAAATATTTCATAATTTGCATTCTACATAAAAGCTTTTTACTAGATTATAATACTCCTAGTTAAAACCTAAAATATTACAATGACTAAAATTAAAATTAATTCATGTACAAATGAATTGTTAAATTTATTACAATTTTTAAATAGGATGGTTTTTATAAAATTTGGTAATAGCTTTAACATAGTCATATGAAGAAATATTTGGGAATATTACTGTTTAGTCTAAATTCTGAATGGAGACTATATAAATTCTCTACAGAGAATCATGGGTCAATGTAAAACCTCAAATAATCCCTGAAATAATTCCAGGGACCTAGATTACAGGATTACAACCTGGAATACAGGTTGTGTTCCACTGACCTGAGGAAAATAAATAAAATAAATGCAAAATGTATTGTCATTTTTTCCCCACAGGAATACATGCTCTCTGACTTGTGACCTCCTCATGGGAGTCTTGGATCTGACCTAGCATAGCATCTGACACAAAAAAACTCAGCCCGTGTTATTTAATGAAGAACTAGTTACATTTGACTAATAGATAGGCTCTATAAATTCTTTATTCATCCTATCCTCGAATTATTCACTGACAATATTTCTGTTATTGTTGTAATAATCAACTAATGTATATTCTTATGCCAAGAGTTTGATTTGGAATCTGAGTGTAAGTGGAAAAGGAGCATTTTCGGAAGCAAGTGAAATTCTTGCTTGCTGTGTGACCCTATTTGTGCCACCTACCTTACCACAAGTTAGTCTTCATAAAATGTTCTCTTTAGATAGAAAATAATTGCTGAGCATAAAACTGCTGTTTATCAATGATTTTGACTCAGAACCACCCTGGCCCACACAGGGCTTATGAATAAGATCTCCTTCAATGGCAAAAAGCTTGTGTTTCTAGACTAGGGAGAAATATATGTGGAGATTCCACAATGAAATTTCTACCCTCATTGACTTTTCTGAATCCAAAATATTTTCCTTCACATCACTCTTTGTTTTTTGTCAAAACTTTTGAATTTGGGAGCAATCTCAGCCCTTGTGTGTGCAAAGACATACAGGCCAGCACATAATCATGCATACCTGTGTCTGCACTACCACTCCCACACACACACACACAGACTGAGATCATCTTTTGAAAAGAAGGCATGTAGCAGATAGATAATGGTAATAAATTGCTAAACAAATGTTTGGAGAGGAATACCTAGTATTTAAAACATTGTTTTGGATTCTGGTTGTATAAATAAAAAGGCTAAAAACTTTCCCATTAAGAGTCTCATTCTTATGTTGAGGAGACGCACGTAATCATGGAGCATCCTAAGACGTTTCACGGGTGAGTAACATAAACCCAACTGTTGAACAAACACCAGGAAAGCAGTTCTTGGCTTTCAGAAAAGTAACTCCACTGTGGGACAATGTGATCAAGCAAGTGATAATGGGAAGATACCTGCTAGGGTGTGTCCTGATGAGGAAATGTTAGAGGGAAGAGAGAATGATAACCCTTATGGCATGCCACACTTTAGGTGGCCCTTTTAAGCCCCTAAACGGCAGGGAGAATGAGTTTCTGAGCTTCCTGTTGTAGTAAAATAAAGCAGGACCAGTAACAGTAACGGCAGAGGTAACCTCAAGAACGGTCACTCACCAAGTTGTCTCTTTCGTTCTCCAGGCTTTTTTCTCATTGTGATGTTGTCACTATCTTCCCTCTAGGATCATGCACTTTACTACATTTTTACTTCCTTTTCACCTGTATATTGGGAATCCCCCAATAGATGATATGTTTATAATTCCATGAATTATATTCACATCTTCAGTTTTCAGCCCAGGATGTGCTCAATAAATAGGTGATTTTTTTTTTCAGTGCTAGAGTTAACTCTCTTGACACTCTGGAAGCCTCACCACAACCCTTTCTGCTGACAGTAAAATCAACATTGCCTCTTTACCCTCCATGTTCTTAATGGTTCTTGAAGCTTTGTCTCTATCATCTTCAGGATTCTTAGTGAGGCTTGGGTTAAATGGGGTCAAAGTTATTCAAGAAAAGAGCAGAGGAACTACTTAGATGTCTGTAATAAAATAAATACCATGAGGCAATGTTATTGGATTTGGAAAACTATTATCATCAGACATAAATGACTCCTTATGACTGCAAGACCTACAATAACCTGGCTCCTGCCTCTATGTCTGATTTTATCTGACACCACTTGCCTGCAAATGCTTCATAGTTATTGAACTACTATTGGAAGACCCACAAGTTCACCTTGATGCCGCCTGCCCTCATTTAATTTGCATAATCCTTATCTATTATACATATGTCTTTTTCTTCATCAAATGAGAAAACTGAGACTCCTGGATACTTATTGATTCAACCAAGGTCACATAGTGGAGGATTCAGAATTTTATCTCAGTTTGTCTGACTCCAAAGTTTGTCTTCTTTCCCTTTAGATCAAGCAATTTTCCCTTGTTAATAAAAAAAAATATTATTCAGTTTCTCTCAATTCCTTAGAATGTCAGAAACTTTCATTGAAACTTAAATAATAGACTACTCTCAGGATCACTGTGTCTTGACTCATTTATGCAGCATTTTTGACCCTACTCTTTAACAATGTGGGTTTAATAAACTTTAAATAAGACCAAGAATCAACAGCTTAAGAATATTTTGAAGCACAGATCTCTATATATTTATTGTGCAAAACACTTTAAGCTATCAAACTGAATACATATAGAAGGAAGTAAATATTTTTGATGGTTAAAACTTTATATAAAGCTCCTTTAGTTCCTCCTTGATATGATTAATCTGATAACAGTTGATAATGTAATATTGACATAAAATTCTTGCTAAAATTGGGGTTACTCTTAAAATGACTTTCAGTCAGTATCTCTTAATGTTTTCAGATTTTCCAGGGTGTTCTTTTCACTGACTCCAAGTTCTCAATTCTGTGACTCATGATATACAAGTTTGACAGCGTGGATTTGATGTTCCAGAGTTTAGTCATCAGCATTTCATGGTACCTAGTTGATTATATCATGGAATTTTGATGATGTTTGCACTTGCTTGAGCTGAACCAAGAACCAGAAACATGTTTTAAAACCTGTTCCCAGGTTTCTTATTGTAACTCTGCTATAATTGCCAAAAAATGACTACAACTGCAGTTTATTCTCAAATTCATGAACAGTAGAAAAATGAAGAAATAATCAATGCTTGATAGCAAATAATTAGGAAGTAGATGCAACACATCTTAATTATTTTACAAGGAGTTACAAAAAAGAATCTATTTTATATAACTCTGGTGCATCAACTCTAAATACATTCTTAGTAAATAAAGTGACAGAATTTCTGAAAATTAGGACTTAAATTCAACTTAACTTATATTTTTTTGTTTATATAAGGAGTCCCCGGCAACTATTGGGAAGCATAAGAGAGAATGTTGGTTCCCAACTGAAGTAGCTCACTTCTCAGTGAAGCATGTGCATTGTATCTAGAGCACAATTCAGATCATCATAAACCAGTTCCCATAGCCACACCCTAAGCATTGGGAAATTGTTCCATTTGTAATATTTAAATTTTAACACAAAAATTTTAGAATCAGTACCTACTATGCTTCCATAAATCGTATTCTTTTGCTTCTGATACATATCTTTGATCTCTGAGGTTCCCCCCCAAGACTCTTACACCCTACATTTTTCAAAGGTAATTGTTTAGAATAGCTATTCTTCACTTCCATTTCTTTCCATAGGCTACCCCACAGTCAATCTCTTTAGATTCTTTTAATACAACTGACAAAAGATTTTTTTAATTTTAGTTTTATTTTGTCTTTTGTTCTTCCATAGGTACATATAGTCTAGCCACCTTCCACTAAACTAGCCATATCAGCACCACCTCTGCTTTTTTCCATTCTCTCCATCTCCCACACCTCATCCAATCCCCCACCCCCATTCCCTCTGGTAAACATTAGATTATTTTCTTGAGTTCAAGACTTATTACTAATGTATGTATGCTTGTATATGTTTTTCTGGTGTGTTATTGTTGTTGTTATATCTAATCCACAGATGACTGAAACCATATGACATCTTTCACTTTTTTACTTATTGCACTTATCATAATCACCTTGAATACCATCCATTTTGTCCCCAAAGCCACTATTTTATCTAGAATAGTTGTGTAATATTCCTTTGAAATATAAATGCCATGATTTATTTATCCATGCATCTTTGAAGGATGTTTTTGTTGGTTCCATGATCAGGCAAGAATTGACAAAAGATTTGATATAACTTTCATATTATTCTGGGTGCTTCTAAAATCTACCAATAATAATTTATTTTCAAATTTGTGTGTTTTTTCTTAGTATTTACCATCATGTTCTTAAACATCTCAATAAAGTTTGAAAAACATCCCTTTCCTTTTTGAAACTCCATTTGCTTATTATTATCATTTATTCATTAATTCAAATGTACTTATTGAGCAGTCATGTACGAGAGTCTAAGAAATAAAATTGATTTTTTAAAACATAACTTTTATTTTAATGAACATAGTAATGAAAAGAAAGACATAAAGCCACACAAGTACATGGCTAAAGAAGTGAGTGTCCAAATGGGGAGAAAAGAATGAATATGAGAGACATTTTAGATGTTAAATCAGTAGAACTTTGAAATGGAAGAGTGAAAAAAAACACCATCAATAATATCTTTTGGGCTGTTCTTTTGCACAACTAGAGAGATGGTGATCTTAACCCTATGAAAAGTGAACACAGGTCAAAATGAAGGGAGCCTTTCTGGGGTGAGAACATGTTGAGTTTAAACTGTATTAAAACCATCCAAGAGGAGATGTCACATAGACATTTAGCTGTATGAGTCTAGAGTTCGGGGTGGGGTGGAGGGGAAGCCCCTAACTAGCTAGCTTAGGTTATTACATGAGATAAACTTAGAGACCCAGTTAGGGGAGAGGTAAGTCCAAGCCTCACAACATAATACATTGAATGGGCAGTTAGAAGATGCCTGCAAAGAACAGAGTAATAAGTGCCAGAAAGTTAAGAAAATCAGGACAGTGTTATTATGCTATTCTTTTTAAAAATAATTTATTTATATATAAATTTCACATCTCTGTGATCTCTGGGGTTCACTCCCCTCCCTGACCATTCCCACCCTTCCCCCCCCGGGCCAAGTTGTATACTTCAATTTGGTTGTTGGCTTGTTTTGACTTTTCTTCATGGATTTTTGTTTATCTTTCCCATGTCCCATATAGTAGTGAAACCATTTGGTTTCTGTTTTTTTTCTTTTTGACTTGTTTCTGCTAATATGAATTCATCTAAGCTCATCCGTGTTATCATAAAATCATCCAATTTGTCATTTTTAATTGATAAGTAATATTCCATTGTGTGTGTATATATATATATATATATATATATATATATATATATATATATATATATATACACACACAATGGAATATATATATATATGTGTATACCACATTTTTTTCATCCAGTCATCTGTTTTGAGACATTTTGGTTTTTCTTATTATGCGCCATCTTTAGAACTGATGTGGGAACTTTTCATTTTGAAATTCTTTCTTTCATTTATATTACATAACTGAATCAGTCTGGTCACTTTTTGGTCTCTTGCTGACTCTTACTTTTTACCAATCAACTGCAAGCGTACAACTTTTTTCTTCAGATCTGTTTTCTCTTCTCCCAACCTGATGTCCTCCATTTGTTCAATTGCAATGTCACCTTTAAACTAACAACTTTCACATATATATTTCTAATGTTTTATCTCCCTGTCTTCAGACAGACACATTATCTTCCTAATTAAAAGTCATTTGCAAGGCTTAAAATATTTTCACTTTTTACTATAGAGACCTGTTAATGATAAAATAAATAGAAAAATTAAGTATAAACTTTTCTTTTAAGCAGATTTTTGAGAATACTTCCAGAAAATTTCTCCAGATACATAAAAAATGTGTTTATATGATATGTTTTTTTATGAAAGTATTCACATTGTATGCACAGTTCTGTGTTGGTTTCTAAACTTTCTGTAAGTTGACATCATTTCATTTCATCAGTACACAGAGAACAAATTGTTTTTTATTCTACTATACAAAGAAATCCAAATTTATTTAATAAATTCCACAGTGATAGACATTTGGTGAATTTCTGGGTTTTTTTATTTACTATTTTTTGCTTAATTAATTAAAACAATAATGAAATGAACATCCTTGTATATGTATTTTGAATTAGTTGTGCCTCATATCTGGACCTAAATCTAGAGAATAAAAATTGCTGCATCAAATTACATATATTTTTAAATTTTCATTAGCCTTTTGTTAGCCATTGTCAAATCATCTTTCAAAAACATTCTAACAACTTGCACAGCCACTTTCAGTTATGAAGAAAATTTGCTATTTTCTTAATCCTGGACTTTTTTGCTACCTAGTGCTAATCTGATGAGTGAGATTTTTTTTTTAATTTCTGTAGCAAAATGACAGAGTTTTGTATGTTGCACCATCTTTATCATGTTGGTGACCATTCCATTTCTTTAAATTTTGCCCCTTCATTTAAAAATGTGTGATGCTTGCCAGGCATGGTGGCTTGCACCTATAAATCCCAGTTTCCTGGGAGGTTGAGGCTAGGGATCACTCGAGTCTGAGGGTTTAAGACAGCCCTGGGCAACATAGCAAGACCTAGTCTCTTAAAAATAAATAAATAAAAATGCATGATGCATTATGTCAAAATTTTTAAACATCTAGGAAAGATGTTTTTTTTTAATTTGGTTTAAATTTAAATAAATTTTTAAAAATTTGGACAATGGTTAGATATCAGGGTATACTTTTCTAACATTGAACTACCTTACATTCCTAGAGAAAATTTCAGCTAACCATGAGTCATTCGTTTAATGTGCTTTCCAAACTCATGTGTCAATATTTTCTTTCATATTTCAGTAATTATATTATTGAATAAAACTATTCCATTTGGTTTTGCTGTTATTGTTGCTTCTTGTTTTTACTGTCTTTGTCTAATTTGTTTACAGAGTTATATTATAAATCCTGTTAATACTGAAAAATATTAAAGAAAATCTCTTAGTTCTCTTTCCCCTGCACATTTTTCCTGAGACTGCTTTGCTCTTTCACTTGATGTGAAAATATTCGTGACAAGTTATATTCTCACCATATTTAATTACTATTATTTTTTAATTATTTTTTGGGGGGAGCTATGGGGGAAAATAAAGATATAATTTTTTCACTGAACTCTAATTTTATAAACAATTTATTTCTATATTGTGTACATTTTCTATTTTTATCATTTTTTATTTTGCACATATTAATGCCAAAATTCATTTGGAAAATAGACATTACAAAATGACATGTTCTAGAATTTAAAGTAATCTAATTTTTCTATTGTATAATAAATCATTCTTTATTGTGGTTCTTCATTGCAGCTTAGATGTTCTGTAATCCAACATCTGAACATTGTGTTAGCTCTGATTTTTTTTTCTTTAGTCCCCTAGTACAATCCCCAATATATTTTGTATTATAGCAATGGCTCTTTGGATGATGCAGACCATTTTATTCTAGAACATTCCAAATAGATTTTTTCTGTTTTCTCCTTTAAAGATTCAGGTTGAACAGGCAGGATACCACACAAGTGATATCACATTTAGTCAGAAAAATGCATATTTCTTTTCTACCTTTTTTCTCATCTTTATTTCCATTTGTTGAGAATGTGGTCATCCTAAAAATTTCAAAATCTACATCTATAGATTTAGATGTAGATGTAGAACACATCTATATGAAGTGGTCTCCAATTCTCTTGATGTAAAAATTATGTCCCATTTGCAGAGCTTATAAAATAATACAGATCTGTCCTGTAGCACAATATCAATGTCCCCTGTAAAAGACAACACTTATGTCATTTGATATCTAGTCAAGATTTTTTTAAAATATAGAAACTTCTTGCTTATTTTTATCTCTTCTCACAACTAGCAGTTCCTAGTATGCATCAGGAAATACTGGTGGAACTGAATTTGAAAAGCTGTCATCAACAACAATTTCTGAAAAGAATGAAAGGAATGTTTATCTGTTCATACACTATGTACACACCCCTAAAATGAACATATTCGAAATAAAAAGCAATCACTATATTACCCAGGGACATACTGGTAGTAGAAGTTTTGAAAATGATAGGCAATAGTGGAAAATCTTAAGACTGGATTTGATTGTATTTTATTTACAGCAAATACAGCGAACAATCTGGAAATTTAAATGTAACCAAATTGTTGCAATATATGACATTTGGTCTGGTGGGTGACGTGATTAATGTGAATAAGTAATGTGATTTCTTAAAAAAACAAATAGAAAAAACAGTTTGAGAAATACTTTTGCCAAATAAACATAAAACAGATTCAAAGGGAATAAGTGCAGTTAAATATGAGACCCATGGGAAGCAGGTAAAGAAAATCTGGGAGGATCCTACAGTATTAGAAATGAAGACAGAAAAACAGAATTAAGGCAAAAGAAAATGAACTTTGTAAGTACAGCATGAGTTGACGTAGGTAGATTACAAAGAAAAAAGGAAGAAACAAAGCATTTCAGAAATCAATTCCATTACTTCATAATTGTGTAACTTTAAAGTGTAAATTTTTTCTGATATCACTTCCAAGAAAACTGACCTAAGTGTTTGCAAAGCATCCTATGCAGACTTCATTTGATATTTTGGGGAAATTTGTCTCTTTCTCATTTCATTTAGAATGAAGCCATGCAAGGACATGGGGCATGATGTATACATCTTCATAAATCTGGTCCTTAATAAAGTGCAAAGCACAGAGTAGGCCAAAGGAAAAAAATGCTAAAAACTGAACTTTTCATAATTTATTATAACTAAAACGAAAGGTTACGCTTGAAGATAATGTCCAAAGAGTACACGAGGGAAATAGTTAATAGACACATGTATTTCAAGAGGAAGTCATCCAGAAGGTAGTTGGAACACTTTTGATTTCAATAAGCTTGCAGCTACTGTAACTAGGAGTGGAGTTTTAAAATTTGAACATTTCCCCGTTGCTTGCAAGCGCAGTAACGAACTATTCGGTGGGCATTTTATGAGAATTATTTTCTAAGATTTTTAAAGAATGAAAAGTAAATCTCTTACTATTCTTGTTTTGACATAAAAATATTTGAATGTTAATAAGCTAAGGTTCTTAAAATTTTTTGAGGTTTTTAAAACTCATGAATACTCTTTCCATAGCAGGAAAAATACATGAAGTCAAAATACTGTTGAACTTTAAATCTAGAATTGACTAGAGAAACAAAAATAAGATACTCCTTAGCTCTGATTTAAAACTAAGGTCTATTAAACAAAGATTCTGGAGATATGAATTTAAAAATATAACTTCACTATAATGTTATATTTTACTTGATGAATATTTCTCAATATTAGTAGTGACATTCGGTTGTCATGATTTTTGTTCATGTTCTTTAGATCAACCTTGTGGATTTCATTAAGATTTACTAATTTACCAATGAGTCCTATTTTTTTGTTACAAATTATGGTAATTTTTCTAGCCCAATAGCTAACATAACTCTTCTGGAAAAGGCCTGATTGGTAATTATGCTAAGCTTTGCAGGTCAGATGATTTGGCATCACTGCCAAGTCCTGCCACTGTTGATGGGAAAGTAGCCATTGATAATACATAAGAAAGTAAATGTGGCTGTGTTGCAACTGAAAAGAATTTAAACAAGTATTTGGACCAGATTAAGCCCATAGCTATAATTTTCCAATCCCTACATTACTTCATTACTTTTACCTACACTATGAAAATTCTCTAATTTGCAGAAAGAAAGAGAAAACTGTACACTATAATTTATATATAGCAGTGGTTAACAATTTGCCATATTTACTGCATCATTTTTATTGTTAGATCTCTAAAGAAAAATTTTTATCATGAATTTTCATCCCTGCATATTTTAGTGTGTCTTTAAAAATAAACAAATTGCTATAAAAGTTTGTAAGACTGATCATGATGCCCTAACATTCCACTTTAAATTTACTTAAATTTAAATTTCCCTGAATCATATGCATAGATATCAAGACTCCAAATTAAGGATGAGACATCAGTTTTGATTGTTAAATAAGAAAAGTCCCTTTTTTATCTAAAATAGCAACCTCCATCCCTTAGATATTTTTATGTGACTTGTTAAAGAATAATGGGATTTTCAATAATGTGAACAAAGTATATAATTAAAACATATCATGGTGATATTAATACAGAGGCAAATACCAAAAATCTCACTCACATTATACTTGACAGACCCATCTCAATTTCTTCTCTATTTTTATGGTTAGTTTTTAAAATCTATTTTTGAAAACAACGTAAAGCTGCTTAGAGCAATTTATACAGAAGTCCATTTCATGGATACTGTATAAATCCAGGGGAATAGATTTGCCAATTAAACTAGGCTTAAGAAATTTTAATCAGTAAAATCTATCCCTTTTAGTGAAAGATGGTGCTATGATGTTTTTCAAGAAGATATTACAGCATCCCAAACTGTGAAAAAGTATGTAACTGTAGACATGTAGACACTTGGGATGAATTTCTGCAACTGGCAATGTTTCATGAAAGTGAGGAAAATCCTTTCTCAGAAGAATTTTGAACCTATTTAAGAGGAAAATTTATTTAAGAGGGAAATTCCAAATTTCACAAAATGTCCATGAAATGAGAACCGTTGGTATGCTTGTGACTAAACAATTTTCAGAGTAGAACATTCTAACAAAATAAAAATAGTGTGCAGAAAGACCAGACAGAAGAATCAAATGTGTATAGCACAGTTATGGAGTAATGTTGTGTGAAGGTACAAGTAAGGTGGCTTGAAGAATAATCAAGAAAATGTGACTATGAAAACAGGTGGAGTTTGTATCACCAACATATCTTAACTTTAAAGAATCTTAACTCATTCACATTATTAGGGGAAAGAGTTGGTAGATAATCAGACTAAGGGACTGAATCAAATGGTCCTGGCTGGAAATTGAAAACTAGGATCCCCTCAATTTCGTGAATAAGGTATATTTAATTAAATGGAGTTAAATTATTAAAAATAGAAAGTGTTAATGTCAGAAGAAAGGAAATCATACTAGTGGAAACAAGTCAAAAAGAGAAAGACAGAAGTCAAATGGTTTCACTAATATATGGGATATGGTGAAAAAATAAACAAAAGCCATGAGGAAAAGACAAAACAAGCTAAGCACCAA
>PVHY01021541.1:0-23778 GCA_004024945.1 Uropsilus gracilis
GAGGGAGAAATAAAAAGGAAAAGAGCAGACACAGGAAAGGAGAGACTTGGGAAAGGGAGAGATGAAAATAACAGGTCCATAGCCCAAGTGACCAGGCTGAGCAGAAGCCTCCTGGAAAAGTGAGTTGGTGGTGGCAAGGAGCCATCGTAGCCAGCAGAAGAGAAGCAGGTGTGGAGAATGTGGCACCATAGCAAGGTGGCATAGTGAGCTGGTACCTGGAGATGGCCAGGGATTTGGAAAGCTGATTTGCGCATTAGCAATTGTTGGGAAGGTTTGAAGAACCTTGGACAAGGGAAAAGAGGAGCAGCTCAGGATGCTGGAGCGCGAAGAAGCAAAGAGAAGATGCTGGAGAAAGACTGGAATTTGCAAAGTGCCTGTCTCAGGTTTGGAAGGGCAAAGGGGCACCACCATGGACATGTGTCTTTGGGACCTTAAGGACTAGAAATAGTGACTGGGGTAAGATGACTGCCAACTTGTGACTTTAAGGACTTTCTGTTTTCTCTGTTAAATCACTTGTAAATAAAACCCTGTTGTTAAAAT
This sequence comes from Uropsilus gracilis, assembly GCA_004024945.1. Classification (NCBI taxonomy): domain Eukaryota; kingdom Metazoa; phylum Chordata; class Mammalia; order Eulipotyphla; family Talpidae; genus Uropsilus; species Uropsilus gracilis. The sequence continues at coordinate 541 of PVHY01021541.1, forward strand.
GCATTTGACTGGCAACTGCTGTGCACGGAACCTGAGGGAACCTGGGTGGCAGAAGCCGCATTTTAAATGTGACTTGTTGATTGGAGATTTCTGTCCTATTTTGACCCAATTTCACCTTTAGAAGACTTTTAAAAATATCCAATATTAATGTTGTTTGTAATTCCTCATTGTCATCAGACATCTAATCAGTGTTCAAATGTCCCTGTCAGTTTTGTTTGGGTCTTTTTTTTATTTTTTTAACAGTTGATTTGAATCAAGATCCAAATAAAGTCTTAGAATATTTGCTTAATATATCTCTTCAATTCCCTAATAATACAAGCTTTTCCTCCTATGATTTATTTGAATATGACTGGGGTTCTTTCTGCCCAGAACTGCACTGTTCTGGGTTTTGCTGACTCCACTGGAATAATATCATGGAATGCTCTGGCTCAGTGTTCCCCATAAGCCATGGACAGGCCTGAGCTTGGTTTATGCTGGTTTGATTTCTGGCAAGGACTCTGTAGAGAAGCAGCCTGTCCATTCGTTGGAAGCACATGACCTGACCAGCTTCCTTCTGTGACCATGGCGGGTACTGAAGGTCACAAGCTGAGCAGCAGTCCAATTATTAATAGTTTGAAATGTGGCACTATTCTATCACTTTTTCAATGTTTGTTAGCCAGAATTCCTCATTAAATGCAACTTTCCCTCCTCTCTTAGGAAGACCTTTATCTGGAAACCCTGAGGTAGGGTTGATGTAAGAAAAGAAAGCTAAATATTTTGAGCTTCTCTTTCTTAGCAAATTTTCAAAGTTGGCCCCATGGCACCCAATTATTTATATTTATATATATATATATATAACTAATATAGAGTAAATAACTAAGTTTATATATATATATATATATATATATATAAAACTAAGCTTTAGTTTTTCATTTTTTTAAGTCTGTTGTATGTGTGAAAAAGAATATGTCTCAGTCCAAAGTCACAAAAATTCTGGCTGCTAGAATCTGGACTCAAGTCCCCATCTGCACTCAGAAGCTCCAACTAGAAAATTCCTGCCCACACCCCAAGCTAGTTAATCTTGCTCCCATCCCACTGGGCATCCATAAGAGGACCAGGTGGGAAGGTTCCTGGTCACCATTGTTGGAAACAACCTGAGAGCTAAGCAGGTGCTGTGTCACTAAAACAGAAGAGGCCCAAACAAGTACACATGGTTCTAATTCATTCTGGATAGCTGAGCCCCCAAGTGTAACACGGTTCCCAAAGAGTACAAACTTCCCTTCTTTATTTTACAGAAATTGACTGATAGTACTCTAGGGAATGTATATGTTGTCAACAACAAACTATTACAAATGCACGGAAAGAACACGCAACAACAGGCATGATTTTCAGAAGGAGATGCCCAGCTGCTGAAGGGCACACACCAGCCAGATTCACTGCAAACAGGTGGAGATACTGCCCACAAAGCCCAAAGGCACCTCTGGAAATCTGAAGAAATAGCCATAGGTCCCCATAGGTCAGTGTTTTCTGAACAGAGTTTTCTGAACAGTTGGACATGGCAGATAAATAGAGTGAAAAGAGCAGATTAGAGATGTAGGCCACACAGAACCCAGGCAGGAATCTGATTCTAGTAGACTCCTGGGCTTCTAAAGTGACAGCCAGAGCCACTCCCACTCCACCTCCCTAGCAGTTATTTTTATGAGGTGAATGAGGTGGGTGTTATTGAATGGATTTTTTTTTCCCAATGAGTATCCTTAGGCAGATAAAATATACTTGGGTGATTTAAATACTGTAATAATAAGATACCTGTCATGACCCAGAATTTGTAATAGTACCTTATCATATCTAACTTCACTCCAAATCAAAGCATAGAAAACTGTAAGCATTGGGTTTCTCTCTTCAATCGTTACTACATTTCCACCATTGATCTCATGTAACCATTGTGTTGAGGTCCCTCTATACTTAACACATGTACTTGCTAGAGAACCTGTGCTATAAAAGAAAAGAACCTTCAACCAAGTTTCCTACCCATTACAGTCTTCCAGACTTAGAATCCGGGCCTGCCATTCACCAAAAAAAATACAGGCCTTCCCTGTGTATTGTATATGTCAAGAATGAATTGGTTGCCTATTAGCATGGGGGCACCAGCACGAGTAGTCCCCCATAGGCGTGGCCAGTCACAAGAAGCAGCTCCAAGCCCATGATGTATTAGTGGCCAGGATGGTGAGAATTGGGGCTGTGAATATGCAAGGGGCACTGACATTTGACACAGGATGAGAATAAACTTGGGCAAGTTGTCACCTATGGGACCAGTGTGCACCTGGGGTAGGCTTTAATCATTAGCCAGGTTCCATGCTGCCCACTAGAGGTGAGCTGACTTCAACATGTATCCTCTGCTACGTTGCCCCACCTGTCCCTTCACCAGCAGGTGGGACTGGCCTGTCTACAGTATTTACCTCTTTTAAAGTCCCACAACAAGGGGGTTGTGTGTGACATTTAACATGGTTGGATTTTTTTTGTTCTTTCCTTAATTTTCCCTCTTTCTTAATTCAGTGAACTTTAACTTATGGAAGATTCCCCCCTATTGTCAACCAGGACTTCTCACACAGGAGGTGAAAATGCTGGTAGGAGTTGCTTAACCTGGGAAACTTTCCCAGAAACCCAGGCAATTTCTACTGAAAACTGTTGATAAAAGCAAAAGACCCGGATGTTATTTTGGATGTGGATGGGAAGAATGAAATCTAAGTGTGGATCAAAGGTTAGCTTGCGGTCACAACATGTTCTGATTTCCTGGGAAATCTGAAGTTTGTGGTTTGGTAATGTCCCTGTGGCAGGCCTTTGGGGACTACCTCAACAGCAGCTGGGGTCTAGAGCCTAAAAGGAGACCGGCCCATTCCTATGGGTGACTGGGTGGTTCCTGCATGCCCAGCACCTTCCTTTCAAAGCTCACTCCTGCGAAATTTGACAGACAAAAGCTTGGAATCTGCTGCTAACTAATTTTGCAACAAAAATAAAGGGAATAGCATTAAAGTAGATTCTTCTCATCTATCTCAAACTTCCACAATCCAATTTGGTAGGCATTCTTTCTGAAATAGCTTAATACCTTTGAGAGAACCTGGTGAGAAATGTAACAATGACAGCACACTTGCTGTCCTGGGGCTGTCCTGGGACAGTGCCCGAAGCAGTTGCAGCTGTTCTTAAGTTAACCTCACTTAGACCACTTCCTCTGACTTCGTGATTTTAAACAAACCATATTGAATGAAGACCCATGTTGGGTGTGTACATGCATACACATACAAAAACATAGATGTGCATCATATAGGCATGTACACAGTGTGTGTAGACACAGACGCACTATGCATGCATTCAAGTATACACATCCGAGCACATGTGATACATGGAGTGTATGCACATATAAGCACATGTGCATACACACACACACACACACATACACACAAACACAAAGGTATAGCTAACAGAACCCAGCGTGGAAACTCGAGCCTCAGGCTGGGTAATCAGAGTCCTAATGTCAGCTTTGACAGAAACCACCCATTTTCTTCACTTTAATTAAACAAAGAGAAGCAAAGTATATGACTTCAGTAAACACCGGGCTCAAATTTCAGCAACTATTCTTATACAACTTCTCCACTGAGAGAAACCACAATGCACAAGCAAAAACCAGTCATGTGTAAGTGAGCACCAGCAGCCAGCTGAGGGCTTGCACCTATATCCCAGCTGGCACTACCTGAAGACCTCCCAAACATGGCCACTACGAAGGGCACCTGACTTCTTTCAAGGACTGCTACCACTCTGAAAAGAGCAAATGTCCCAGACCGGCAGTGACACTCCCACTAGGCTGGCTGTTCCTGGTCAGCTGGGAACCAAGGCTGCTGTACTCTGCCAGGAACACAGGGGTGTGGGTGCACTCAACAGTGTCCTAGTGAAAGTCACACCTGCACCTGCTGGCTCCCTTGGACTGTGTATGAAAGGCAGAGATAAGGGGGTGAAAACAAATACAGTGCCTCCAACATCAACAAAAAAAGTTTGTGTGGCACAAAGACCCTGCAGTTCACGTCCCAGGTAGTCAAGCATCATGGGCACCTGAGCCGGCTCTTTTCCACTGGTCCCTTGTCTCCCCCTAGAACCCCAAGGGACATTTAAAAAAAATCAAGATCTTGTCAGTGTCGGTCATGCTGCCCTCACCATCATGTAGCAGATGGCACATTCTGGAACCAACCAAACTGGTTCTCTCCCACCAGATGGCAAGAGAACAATAATCAAAAACAAAGAGCCAGCAAAGATGACAGGAACTGAATGACCTTTATTGCCCGCTTGGATTCACTAAACAATGCACAAGGCCTTTCCCACTCACTGTATATTTTCAATGTGCCATAGCTAATGCTAACAAGTCTCATGTAGCGTTTCTTCCCATATGCACAGCCACCCATGAGGCAGGGAGGACAAAAGAGTAAAGTGGGCCCTGAAAGGCTCCACTGAATGCCACACAGCTCTCACAGAGGCATAGCCTGACTGGGACCCCAACTCTGTGTCTGGATGGGCATTTGACTGATGACCACATATGCAGAACTACAGAAACAGCATGACACCATCTTAAAGAGACGGGTATCATCTCTCCCATTTCCATGATCATAGTTCTAGAAAAGAAACCAGGCTCCACAAAAGTGGTGCACATCGGATAGACAATGTCATCAGTACCATCTTCTACTTCTAAATGTGTTACATTACTGATGAACACAGATACATGAAGCCAATGACCCTGATGAGGTTACTGGATCCCACTTCATAAAGGTGCAGTACACAACCCCAGCATAGATCTGCACCCCACAAAATTTCCCACCCAGCACACCTTTTCATTGATCTCCTTGTTTTTCTTTCCTTGCTGTAAGGTGCAAATATGATGGCTTCTTTTCCACACTAACTTCCAAGAATTAAAGTGATGGTTTGCAGACTTCACTGGCTATGCTGACATCTGCAAAAGAGGTTCGTCTTTCAGATCTTTTCCTCTGCCCTATCACCTGCCATTTTAGTATAATTGTGCATTAATTCAACGCTACACCCCATCTTTTAAGTCATTGCAGCAATAAACGAAAGGATCTGTAGGAAAAATGGGTTCATAGGCTTTCACTCAAGGGTTCAAAGCACAACCACAGACAGGTTACTTCCTTCTTGTGTCCTTGACACATCAGATGGCCAAGAAGACCATCCCCTGCCCAGCGGAGTCCCTCCATAAGCAGAGTACCTCTGGGATGTGGTCAATTCCTACAGGCACGACCTATCACTGACTTCTCCATATTCCAAAATAATTATGCTCAAGCTTTTGTGGAAACAGTCCCAGGAAGACAGCCAACAACTCAGAGATAGAGAGCAGAGGCTTTATTTGTTTACACCAATAGGCTCAGTGGGATAGCTCCTAAAAGGCTGCATTCTTAAAGTCAGGGAAAGAGTGGGTTTCATAATGTTCCCTGATATACAGAAGTGGACTGCTATGCACAAACTAAGTTTGTGCTCTTTTCCACTGGTCCCTGGCTATCCCTGATAGGTGAGGTAGGCTGTGGTCAGGTCATCCTGACTCTACACCTGGCTGGGCTAGACAGCAAGGCTAAGAAAGTTCCTCATTATGGGCTGTTTCTGACTAGCAATTTTTCCTTGTCAAAGCCATTTCTGCACCAAAAATGGATGCAGACCGGCAGCTCACAGGCAAACATGCTTAAACTATGCTGCTCTATAACATCTTGGAAGGGCTCAGTGCATTCAGAAGACATCTGCAGAGCAGGTGAAGATTACTTTGGGGAGGCAACACCAACCCAGGAGGGAACATCATAGTGACTGTGTGAGAGAACCAAGCAAGGAGGTATGAGAGAGGCAGTCAGGCTACCTAGGGTGGAACAAAGGGAAGAAAGCAAGTAACTGCTTACAAGCCTGGTGGGCTGATGAGGCACCATGACTCCTTTACCACACAAGGATGAGTGGGAAAAAGGGGAAATAGAGGACCTTTGAACCCCTGTACACACAGGTCAGGTCCACAGCATGGCATCAGCGTTGGAATGACATGTGTGTCTGAGTGCATTCCTTCTTATTTTCTTATTTTCATGGCATCAGAGTTGGAATGACATGTGTGTCTGAGTGCATTCCTTCTTATTTTCAAAGCCACCGTGGGGAAAGTAGTCACATCATGTCCCCTAAATTCCATCTCACAAAGATCCTATGAGAATCAAAGAGTCAGAGCTCTACAGACCAGGACTTAAAAACTTACGACATTAAATTGCCCATTAATTTCTCTCTCCAGCTCCACAAACAGAACATGAGGTTTTTCTCTAGACAGGTTATCCTTGATTTTTAAATGCAGTAGATCAAAAACCAGAAGCAGTGCCAAGAAACCTTATCTCTTATACTGTTAGAACTGCACAATGTGGGAAACCCAAAGAAGTTAAAATTGGACAGTTACTATGTACCTAAGTGACTTTGGGGGTTTCTGTGCTTTCTCAGTGCCAGGTTCTTCACATCGAAAGTGGGTGAGTCAAGGTGACCTTGTGGGTAAATATCTATTCAAGTAAGTGACAGAGAGCAGGTATGGACAGTAACAAAGAAAGAACTGGAAACAGCATCTTTACTAGCCTGGCCAGTATTCTCAAAGCATCGTCCAGCATGCTGGTGATGGCTGGACACATGGCATGTCCATGCCAACCCAAATACAGGGTTCACAGTTCTAGAAAGGTTTTCAAACAAATGCAGGATCAGAAGCAAAAGAGGAATCTGTGATCTCTGCCACACAGGTGGAAGTCTTTCATCGAGTAAAAGAGGGCCAGTCCTCTGCCCTCATCTTTCCCGCTCTCTTTATTTCAGAAAGAAAACCAGAAATAGAAGTCTTCATCCAACACAACGCCTCAACGGTATCCAACTGCTACTTCAAGGACACCAGAAACAGAAAGGCAGGGAAAATACCTATCAGAAGTTTGGGTTCTGTATACAGCAGGACCACAGCCAAGGGCATGGAGCTTCATTGAGTTTGGTAAGTATGAGTAAATACCACACACACCTGGAGGGGGCACACAGGCACCCATTTCTTTCCCTCTCTAAGGCTGGCTGTGTAAGGCACACACTTCCCCATCGTGAGTCACTTACAAAAGTCTATTGTCCTGAAGTGTACTGAGCTAGCAGAAATCCTTCAAGCCACTAATCCATTTTAGAGACAAGGCTTAATCCCTCATCTCCAACTGGGGGCAGCAAAGACAACATCCAGAGGTAGCGTGACATTCATATCTAAGTTTCATTTACAGAGCAGGCGGCAATTTATATTTACCAAACAACAAGGCAAAGAGAAAGTGTTATCGCTATATTTACCTTTAAGCTGATAGAAAGATGACATTGATCAGAGCTTCCGATTCACAGAACCATTACAGCATGCTCTCCAAGCAGACATGCTGACAGAGGTGTTTTCTCCACATTTTTATCAATAAGAAAATAAACACGCAGCAGATTCTCTTTACAGTAAAGGAAACATGGGTTCTGGGAAGTGAATCCCTGATGGTAGTTGATGCTAAAGGATATTTTCATAAATAAAAGAGTGTGTGGCACTCTTTGCCATGAAAATGACTTGGCACAAGTTCTCCTGGTCCAGGGTTTCCTGGTCAAGGATCCTCTGAAGAGTTCTGTGAAGGTCAGCTGCCGCTCCAACAGAGGGAACAGATTCCCCGGGAGAACTCCCCAAAGTGGTAGAAGCATTTTTAAGAAATCGGGTCATACATGACTGTGGTTCCCCAAAATGACAAGAACCCTCTTGTTCCAGGTGAATTTGCAGAAGAATCACCATCTCAAGGAGAAGAAACACCACAAACAGATGGGTTCTCTAGAGAAAACTATGCCTTTGATCAAGCAAGGCTCCCACAGTTGACTCCCTCTGGTTGTGTTCACAAAGCCCCAGCATCTCAAGCTAGATAAGATGCAGAACCAACAGAGTACAGCTGTTTCTTCTTCTTTTTTTTTTTTTTTGCAAAGTCCAGGCTATCAGACATAAGCTATGGTTCTGGAAAGCCAGGATCCTGGGACTTACATAAGGGATTCTACTCCCCTGAACAGCCTCTTGGCATCTTCCTTCTAGACCCTGTACACTCCATCCTTGAAAAGTTCTCCAAAAATGTACAAAGGAAGGAGCCTGACTAACGTGCCTATGGGTTGGTGTGGGTGGCAACGTGACCTTGGTTCCTGCCATGGAGACTATTTATAGCTCTCCTGCTTATCTCAGTAGATTGTTTAAGTAATATGACCCATGGTCATTCATTTGTCTGGGACATATGACCAGGGTCTGACTCATGATTGCATTTGCTCAGGGGCCTGCTCTTCTGGTACCCACCCTCTCCCATACCCCACCCCCAGCAGCCCCTCTCACTGACTGTCCAGAATCACTAACTTCATGAAAGAAGAAATAAACACCCTTCCCCCACCTTCCAATTCCTAGAATGTAGAAACACATCTTTCACATGTGTATATCACCTGCTCCATATACATAGATACACACATGTATATACGTATATATATATTTATATACACACATATACACACACATACAGACTTGTGTGTATATAGACATATACAGAGAAGCTGGATGAGTGGAGGAAAATGGAGGAAGAAATAAGTCGACAAAAAATTATAAGATAAAAATAAATTTAATGACTTGAAAATACAGAGAGTTTCCAAAAGATGCTTACAGGAGGAGGTGAGAGCCAATCAAAGAAAGTCATTAGTTTCAAAGACAAGCACAGCCCCCACTCAACATACACATGGGTACAGAGGCTTCACTAGATGTCTGACATGCTGGCTAGAAATGCACAGTATGATATTATATTATATTATATTACACTGGCAGAATAAACAGCAAGAAAACTGAACCATGATGTAAACTATGGATGTTGCTAATAAGAAGCAATCAATACTGGTTCATGTAGGTTCATTGAGCATGAGGACTACGCCAGAACAAGAAGTTTCTGCAAATGATAGGCAATAGTGACAAGAGGAACTCGCACTGCAGTTCAAGTTTTCTGTAAATTTAAAACTGTTTTAAAAATTAAATTATTTTTAATTCCTTTTCTGAAAGTGTCTTTGTTTAAAGGACTAAAAGAAAGCACTGTGCAACATCAGAAGGGTGAGATTTTAAAAACATCAGCCACAAAGAGGGGCAGTCAAAAGTCAGGTGTGTCCACAAATGAGGTATAGTGATGGCAACCACCTGGCCCAGAGTGTTCCTTAGAAAACCAGAGAATAGGGCTTCCCTGTCCCCACCAGTTCTAGTTCACTGTGACATCCCACCACTGAGAGTAACATTCCACCAACGGTGACACTATAAAGCTCACAATGTGCACTCCTGATCTTGTCGAACATAGTCATTCGTTCAAAAAATGACTTTTTCTGGGCACCTCCTCCTATCATCACTGGCTATTGCTCATGTTGATTATGTTAGTAAGCAAAGGAGACATCTTCTCAGCCCTCACCACACCCCAGAAAGCCAGCAAGCAAATCATCAATATGATGTGTGGGGCACTGAGTTTCAGAGACCCCCAGCAAAATGCACAGATCCCTACAGGGAAAAGAGGCACCCACAGATCCAAACGCCACACCGTTTCCTGGCTGAAACACTTCCTTTTTCATCAGCAGCAACAGGAAGAGATGGTGTGAAGGATAGGAAATGGAGGCATAGCTGGTGTCCACTAGTGTCCAAGAAAATTCAAGAGAGGCTCCAAGAGGCCTACTCCAGAAAACATTTATGGCACTATCATAGCTGAATGTTAGGCCAAATCACTGTTACCAGGGGTAACCACAAACAAACAGGACTGCACCCAGCCACACCTCACTACGTGGCACCTGCAGCAGGTTGGCTGGTATCAACAACTTGCTCCCAAGTCAGCAGATGGACAAGTGAACAGACAGAGGGGAACTCATAACTGGGAATGACTGTGTCAGGAAATGTGAGTGTGAAATGTGAGTGATTATGTGAACGCTAAGTGTGTGGGTGGGTGGATGAGTATGTGAATATGAAAGTGAGTGCTTCCGTGTATGAAAGAGTATGGGTGTGTGCATGCAGTGTTTGGTGAGCACTGTGAAATGTTAGTATGTGGTATCTGAGTATGTGACTGAGTGTAAGTATGTGTGTGTGAGTGTGAATGTAAACGTGTGTAAATGTGTATACTTGGTATGTGTGGGATGAATCTCAGTGTGGATGTGTGTGCAGTCCTGAGTGTGAGACTGATTATGGCATTGTGACCCACCTGCAAGTTTTCATGGATGAGTGTGTTATAGTTGCATGTGAGTTCACACACACACACACACACACACACACACATACATACACAGTGTGAACTCACCCTTCAGCTTCACTTTCTCAAGGGGAACAATGTTTTAGCCAGGGGTTTTGATAAGCAGCACCTTCATCTTGGAAGACCCCAGGAGGTAACATAGGGGGTCAACAGGTAAAACCCCAACAATGAGTGGCTCTGAAAGGGGATCGTTCTCCAGGAAGAGTGGTCTTACAAGCGAGGGGTCCCTCTGCTCATTCCTGAAGATAAAAAGGTCTGGGAGTGTGAAGACAGCTCAGTTCTCCCTTCCCATTACATAGCTTGTTTTCTTTGCCCAATGCCACAAAACTAGGAATTCAGCTTCCGTTGATATTGTTCCTTATTGGTGGACAAGCTTTGTAAAGAGCATTGTTTTCCACCAGCTTCTCTAAAAGAAGTAATCCTTGGCGAATGACTGGGTAGAATGTGAAGTTCAACCTTCTCTGAATTATTGAAAATTCCAATTGTCCTACTCACATCAGAGCAGGTGAACAGGGCAGGTAGGCTTCCATGGAAAACTCATTCTACACGTGGCATGGTCCATATGAACAGGTAAACGGGGACAGCCAGCAGCTCGGCCTCTCTACCTGTCATCATTTCCTGCTGGTTTTCCAAGTAATTGGGCACACAGATCTCCCCATTTTGGCACTGAGTCAGCATGTGCACATGTTCATGCCAGGATTTGAGGAGAGTGGTTCATCTCATCAGTACCATCCGGCAGTTATTAGAAGGCAAGAAATAACTGGGTACACGGGCCAAAAATAAATCCATCTGCCACCACAGACATTAAAACCAGACACAAATGAGGAGAGGAAAAAAAAAAAAAAAGGTGAATCACTCACCTGCAGACAAGGGAAAAAATCATGACTGTAGGCACACATTGTGCCATTAAGGACACATAATGTAATGAGAACTGCAGGCCTGTCTCTTCCAAATCATTACCACAGTTGCAGACCACCTTCTCCCTCTCACACGAAACTGGGTGCAAGAGAAAGCGGTAAGATCTGAAGTATCTGCTGGCCACAGAGCTGTATTCTATAAAAGCAAGATGACTTGGTCCTTGTATGCAACAGAGCAATAGTCTGGTGGGAAAGAGGGTGAGGACCTTTCTCAAAGGGCATGTTTATTACTTTACAGCTTTTATTTCTTGGCTTGCATGTTACTGATCAATGAAATAGTAAGATGTTTCTATCCACCCATTACATAAGACTTAGATAGATAAACTGTTCAGATACGTTTATTGCTACTATTATCATTTATTATAAATAGGGGGTAGAACGAGAAGGAAATCCCCTCTCCAATAGTGCTGATATTTTAAAAAGTTTGCTTAAATACCAGCTGTCTTTGTCAGCTCAAGTTGCGATAACAAGCACATATTCTGGGTGGTTCCAACAATTTTTTGTCTTCTCAGTGTTGGCAGTTAGAAGTCCAAGCTTATGTCAGGAGGTTGATTGCTTCTGAGGCCTCTCTTCTCAGCATGTAGACAGTTCTCCTCTCCCTGCGTCCTCCTCACATGTGTCTGGGCTCTTAACGCCTCATATTCTTATAAGGATATCAGTCCACTCTGTAGAATAACGAGGACACCCAGGGAAGCCTGGCTCATCTACCCAGGCATCTTAGTGACCTCATCTTACCTCTAGGCAGATGGATTTATTTTTGGCTCGTGTGACAGTTACTTAGTGCATTTAATAGCTGTCAGTTGGTACTGATAAGCTGAGCTTCCCTTCCAAAATCCTGGCATGAACATGTGCTCATGCTGGCTCCTCTACCAGGCATACAGGATTAGGGTCCACCTAGTAATCTCATTTCCCCTTAATCACCTTTTTACAGACTCATATGTAGCTGGTCTTTATGGTCCTAATATGACCACATTCTGAGATACTGAGAGATTAAGGCTTCAAGATGTGAATTTGGGGTGGTGAAGAAATTCAGCACACTACCCCCACCTCAGAGGTCTGACAGACCAATCAGTGTAGAACCAAGGTTAATGCAATATTTTCCTCTTACACCACTCTGAGCAGCACCTTCCTCAGGGCCCACGAGGGCTGCAATATGGGAGATGGCATGCGCATAAATGCTCCTCTGGGGAGAGAGACCCAGGTACAGACTTTCTAACTTAATCTCCAACTATGACAGATTTTCTGCAAATATAGTTGTACAAAATGTGATGTTGTAGACTTTGTCTTTTTGCTTCGGCCAGGACTTTTTGCATAATTTTGCTTCTATGTGTCCTGTGTCAGGTTTTGTTGCTTGAATCCTTAATTAAGTTTCCATTCCCCTGGAAACCCTGTTCTCCCAGTGAGCATTGAAACACAATTTAGCCCCCTTGCCTAAGCCCCTAAATGCCCTAAAATGCACTGCCCTAAAATGCCCTAAAATTTCAATTGAACTTCTGGCTCCTGCCTGCCATGCTCAAGGGAGCAGAAGAGAGGACAATAGCCATAGTTATTTTATCTTATTTTTCCTTACAGTGAGTAAGCAGCTAGTAAAGAAACTACAGAACACAGTCGTTGTAACAAAAGAAGTCAAACAGTGCCAAAGTGGAGAACAGTTCACTGCTTTTGGTTCTCACCAATGAAAGCACAACTATAAGACACCATTCAGGCTTAAGGTGCAACAATGGAGTTTACTAACAAAGGGGAGATGTGGAAAAAGGAAAGAGCTTCTAGACCACACATGACTGGGTTGTCCTACCCCAAATACTGTACACAGTGTCCTGTCCAATCATCCAAGACATTGGTTGATTGTATAAGATGGTGCTACCCCTTTGATGAGAGCTGGAGCTGGTAGCATAGCAGTAAGCAGTGGACCAGGATTCAACTCACAGTGGCAACTAGGTGACCACAGAAGCCCACAGCAGCAGTCCAAAAGCCAGGCTGAACAGAACCAGCCACTCAACTGGACAGAACTGGACACACCACCACCACCAGGATGTAGTGCCAGATGATCAAAAGCAGCGCACCATTCTCAGAGGTGGCCAGACACAGACCAGCGGTGCCAATCAGCAGTGCCTGTCAGCACTGGTCACCAGGAAACAATGTCAGAGACACCAGTGCAATTTCATCTGGTAGCATAAGCTAACCGCAAACAGTTCTTTACAAAACACCAGGCCCAAACTGATGGTGGGTGCTTTTTGCAGGTGATATTAGACTCAGGGTCAGAAGTCAATACAGTGGTCAAGCTGCTGTTTGAAGTGAAGGTTTGTGGAAATCTAAGTTTGCAGACCTCTGAGGATGCCTCAAAGTCTCAACAAATCTGTCTGCAACGAGTCAATGAATAGGTCTGCAACTGTTTGTTCAATTAATCTCTTCTGAAGCTGTCTGATGAATCCTCAAGCTGGTTCCTGCTCTGGCATATATCTGCTTCAGGGTACCTGCCTTTTAAGGCTCATTGAACCACTTACAATCCCAGTTGTTTGGTTGGTGCACCAATCAAAGTGCTCCATTTTCAGTGGTCTCAAAAACTTTAAATGACACTGGTTAGAGCTTGAAGCTGTTTAGTCCACATTCCATGCTTGTTGCTTGTCCAGACCTAACCTACACTGAGGTCAAGGCAGGCTTATAGATGGTGGACTTAGGGGAGCCATGATCAGAGTTAGCCTCAGTGTGCCCAGGTGCAGCAATGCAGGATGAAGTGCAGCAGAGCTTGAAGATTCTGCAATTTCTAGTGGATTTTAGAGGTAAGAACTCAGTCATGTACTCACTCCAGATGGATAAGCTAAGCTTCTGTGTGCTTGCATGGAATCCTAATGTTCACACATTTAACTAAGCTGTTGAACTGTGCCTCCTTTGATCCAACTGAGGCATATGGCCCAAAGCCAGAGCCAGAACTTCTTTGGGTTGAAACAAACCACCTTCACAACTTACAAAGAATAGAAAAGCATTTATGTAATAAAATAGTGCTCATTTCCAGTATCTGTCCCAGATCAGAAATCTCAGGTGAGTCTGACACAATATCCCAGCACTCTTGCAAAGGCAACTAAACAGACATTTTCCCATACCATCTATAGCACTGGTAAAAACTGCTCAGAGGCTGGGTGCTAACCTGCCTGAATCTTACCAGAACAGACTAGGCAGGGAAAGTTAGACTCTTAGCATACTCCTACTTTACAGTTATGGAAACTGAAGCTCTGTCCAAGACCCCAAACGATCATACAAGATCAGAACCAGAGCCTATATACCCCAGAAACCAGCACTCACCAGATACCTGTCTTGTCATATTGAAGAGAAAAAATAAGGTGACATTCAATGATTAAGGCGACAATAACAACAGCTAGAACTATTAGGAACAAAATCATAAATTTTCAACTTAATTTCAGAAAAATATATTTTAGTTTAAGAAGTCTAAAAAATCATGGATACCATTTTGATAATTTAAGATACTATGGATCAAGATTTAAGTGTGCCAAAGATCCATTTCCTTAAGAAAATTCTAGGTCTCAAATTTGGCTTTAGATTCTGACTCTGAAGTCAGAAGTCCTTATTCATAGCACATTTTAGCCAAGAAGACCTGATATTTTACCCAAGCAGACCTCCACACCAAAACAAACCGGTTGTGAGTTTATTATCTGTAGGTTCTGAATGGGGCAGGCAGCCTTACAGCAGAAAGGCTGCCTATGAGCTCCAGAAAGATCCAGCAGGAGCCAAGCATTGAATGACTCAGACACACAGGGCTGAGGAGGCAGAACTCAAAAGGCCTAGAAACACACAAACCCAAACGGTTCCACTGCTCCCAGGAGGTAGGCAGAATGTATCCCATGAGCTTTTTCTGTGCTTGAAAGGAAAATGGAAGGCAGGCTTCCTTAATCCCTGCTCAAAATAAATAGCTTTACCCAAGAAAAAACAAAGCATCTGCTAAACGTTTTATTTAACAAATTTTATTTAACGAATTAAAATTGGAGCTGGAAACTCAAGTGCTTAGTGAAGTGCCTTCATGATGCTGCTAAAAATGTAGCTGACAGCAGCAGCAATGGGACTTTAATATGAAACCTATACTTGAGAAGTAGCCATACAAAAATAAAGCCAGCAACTTAATTATAAATGTTCTTCAAGCAAATAGCAAGCAGTTTCAAAAGGACAGGCAGGAAGCTGCCATACAGCAACACTCCCAGGGCATAGACAGTAGTCAGCAAAGAGTAGGCGCTGCCAAGTCCAGTCAGTGCTGACCCTTGACCATCAGCAGCCAGCTGGTTTCCAGCGATACATATATCCTGGGGCAGTGCCATGAGGCAGGGGACGTCTGGAGTATGATGAAAACGGATCAAGGGTCCTGAAGACTAAGCCTGCAGAGATGCCCACAGCCTCCATTGTCATACTGCCTGAAGGAGAAAAGGGGAACAACAACCATGGTAACAGGAAGACAATGGAGGGAACAGGCAGTGATGAGGTGGTCTTGGAAAACAAGATGTGGCTTGGAACCTCCTTTCAAGACATGAATGTGGTGTCCTAACCACCGCACAAGAGTCTTCTGGGACATCCCTGTAGTCTACAGAGATCACACTGAATAAACCAGAACAGACCAGGTCCACACAGAGCTGCCACATGGAGGACCTGGCTGGTAACGTAAAAAGGAATGCAGCTTGGTTCCCAGAAAGCACTCAAAGTCCCCAACAGGAAAAAGGAGCACATATTGCAGAGCCATGACAAGACCCGACAAGGTAGCTCCAGGCCTGGAACACCTGGTGTTCACTAAGACTGAGTACTGGAAAGGACCAGCCATGAAGTTACAAGAAAGAAAGAAAAGCAAATGCCCATGAATAAAAGATGCATTCCTAAGCTTTGAAAAGGAGAATGGGGACAGGAGAAGAGGACTGATATATATATATATATATATATAGAAGCAGATGTGGTGAATACCAAGGAGAGTACTGGGCAGAATGGTAGGGCTGTCCCCCATTTGGCAAGCCACTCAGACAAAAGCTATTGCTTCCTTTTCCCCAGCCTCAGCAGCCTGCTTGCTTAAATAGGCCCAGGCTCTCCCAGCTGGGTTATTACAAGTTTTCCATACAGAAAGAACCGCCTTTCATCATTTCATACGTCTACTTTGCACATGTGGGTTCAATAATAAACTGGAACTAGTGTGCTAAAAAAAATTGCAAACTGTCATTGCTACTAGTCCAGCTTCCCAAGTCCTAGAGCTGTGGGGGACACAGTCATTGGCTAATTTGCCACATGGGTTTCAGGAAGGACTAATTTTGAAGGAATTTTCCAAAATGTTCACAATTAAATATTTGCAGCCCTACAAAAGTCTCCTTCTGCCATTGCATATTTTCAATAATTTTGTCATCAACTAAAATAAAATGCTCTTGGAGTTGATACTGGCCTAGTTAAACCTTACGGTGATAACTATTGCGGAGGCAAGGCACCAGCCCACACAGCATCCATAGGTTGAGCAAAAAGTAAGTTTTCCACCAAGCATAAAGCACAGCACCAATGAAAGCACAGAAATGTGCTCCCAACTATGACAGCATTCCCAAAGAAATTATGTTAAACTTGAGCAATGGTCAAGTTCAACCACCCCCCACTTCACTGGGACCACACTCCTACCAGGAATCTGTGACACTGTGGATATGTAAATTGTAACACAGTGGTCCCTTGAGAAAGAGGAGGTTCCAGGTTCCCTGGCCCTCTTCTCCAAGGAAGGGTGGAGCTGAGTAGGGAGTAGTGGGAGAGGAGACTGAAAGAAGAATGGAAGACAGGAGGACACCTGAAGGAGATACATGGAGCAGAGAAACATGTGAAGAAGCTACGCTTGCATCAGTCTTAGGCTGGTACCAGGGACTCAGGAACATGTAAGGAGACATTGGAAAAGACATGGTGAGAGATCCTTAGGGAGGTTAACAATGGTAGCCCTTAGTTTGATTTTACTCCTTTTGTGCCAGAAGTGCTAGGTTCCTCTTGTCCTTTTTCCATGGGTCCCCACCAGAAGGAGTCTTAGACTTGTGGCAGATTTTCAGGCCTCAGTGGGCCCTGCTTTGGACCAACCCTGTTAGGCTGGGTATTTACCCACAAGGGGATGAGTAATTTTGGAAACCATATTCTCTGTCTTTTTCTTCTCTTCTCTTTAGTGCACACTGATTGTATTAAAGTCCCTTTCCATTGAAGGTCATACACACTACAGTAATTTTGTCTTAATGCAGCAGATGGAAGAACCTATTTAGAGCAGGAAGGTTTGGGGATTCCAGGGGGTCCCTTACTATATTCCCTGTAACAGGATTAGAGAGGCTGGCAAGGGGCATCTGAGGGATAGCACTTCTCAGGTTAAAGTGGGCAGGAGGGAGAAGGGTACAATCCAGATGGGATCCAAGGCTATGGCCAATGTCCTGCTCTAACAGGAATGTACAATGGAATCTGCCTTTGTCTCCACTGCCCTTTCGACCTTCTGCAAATGATTTTACTGGCCATACAGTCATGTGGTGCCCAAATGAATTTTGTTAGAAGGACATTAGGTCCTTCTAAAGCCCTCCTTTATTAGCCATGACACAAAGACAAAAACTAAGCATTTGGAGAAAACAAGGGCAGATTTTTAATATCATACAATTTATTTTAAATAAATGTGCTATTTTAAAAGAATATTTTAATTTCTTGACCTTTTCAGGCAGGACTAGACATCCTACATAAATACAGCTTAAATTGAAGCACAAATTAGCCAGGATGAAGTACATGACCTCCACTTACAGTCATGTGATCCTGTCATCCAGCTACTTGCCATCCCAGCAGTGCCCACAAACAGAAATCCCCAACTGTCAACAGAGGTACCATTTAGTGAGCGCACTTCTACAGGGAACTGTGGGCTCCATCTTTCCACTGTCTTTAAGTTCAAGAAGACCCCAAGACTCACAAACAATATCCCTATTCTGAGTCCAGATTATCATGGGTTCAAAACACTAATTCCATACAAATAAATTGCCATTCCTATGGGAAACAGTACCCCCTTTCACACCCAGACCCCAGCCAGATCTTCTCTGGGGAGTTGCTCATTTCCCCAACTCCAGACCTCAGGAATACAGTGAGGGAGGGAAACAATCACAGCAAGGAATATATCCTTTAAGAAGGCCAAGATGTGGGAAGGATTCTTCCTTCTAAAGGGAGTAAGTCCAAAAAAAAAAAAAAAAAAAAAAAAAAAAAAAAAGGTGATTACAGTTAATGGGGAGGGCTCTTAGCTTAAAAAAAGAACAAAAGTGGCCCCAAGAAGGACAGAGTTCCAAAGTGCCTCTGGTTATTTGGAATCCAGTGAAAACTTCACACACACACAAAAGACATGGAAGCAGCTCAGACACTTCAGTGGGTGAACAGCTAAACTGTGAAATATCCAGACAATGGCATATTATTTAACACTAAAAAGAAATGAACTGTTAAGCCACAAAAACTATAGAACAGCTTTAAAGTTCCTATCATTAAGTGAAACAAGTTATTTTGAAAAGACTACATCCTGTCTGATTCTAACTTTCAAATATCCTTTTTTTTTTTTTTTTTTTTTGAGATTAGGTCTCGCTATTTTTGCCCATGGAACCGCAGGCTCTCATTGCCCAGAGTACCAAGGACTCAAGCTATCCCCAGCCTCAGCTTCCCAGGTAGCTGGGATTACAGGCTCATGCCACCACGCCCAGCTATTTTTTTGGAACTAGGTCTCGCTATGGGCCCCAGGCGGGACTCGAACCACGATCCCTAGCCCCGGCCGCTTCATAGGCTGAAGCTTACAAGCACAAGCCACCGTGCCCGGCCTCAAATATTCTTGAAAAGATGAAACTAAGGAGATGGTGAGAAGATGAAGAGTCAGAGGACTTGAGGTGCAATGTGGTGACTGTATGGAGCACAGAGGATGTTTAGGGCAGTGAAAATATCCTACATGTCCGTAATGATCGTCACATGTCCAAACACAACACAACACCAAAAGAGAATCATAATGCAAATGACAAATTTTAATTAACATTAATTTTAACCATTTTGTACTAAATGATTGCATGACCATCGTACCATGTGCACCGACCTGATGATTGGGAGGGGCTCTGTGTGAAGACTTGTTAATTTTCCATACTTCACTCAATTTTGCTGTGAATCTAAAACTGCTCTATCAGTTTAAACAAACAAAACTCAGCAACAAACATTAAAACAGAGGCACACAATTGTCTACCAGGAGGCTAAATGGTCCCTCTGTCCAGAAGGAACTCCAGGTTGATCTGAGATGGGTTGCAGGCTGAATGGGGGTGGGGGGGGGCTGTGGTCAATGAGCTACACCTGGGCATCCAGAGCAGGTGATGTTTGACTTGGCTAGTTTGAACATTAACTGACTTTTAGTGCAAGGAGCAGAGAGGAAAGGAGCAGGCAGAGACGAGCAAACATTTACTGAGGTAATCAAGACAGGGCAGTGCCAGCATTTGCAACTCATGCTGGGGAAGACCCACAGTCAGGCCTGTACCTGGGTGAGAAGCAAGGTTCCTTTAAGCCCCCACCGTCACCTGCAAGATGGGCAAGATGGGCAAGAAAAGATGGGACTATCTCCCAGGGAGACACTGAGGGAGACTTGATGCAGCAGCACTCTAATAATCTGTCCAATGTGAAGCTGAATTCTGTTACTTCTGACTATAACCCAGTCACTAGGTGAGGTATTTAGATGTGTATTTACACCCCTAAAATCACCCTGTAGGATTGCAAAGCCCCCCACCCATAGGAGATTATCATGCTGCCTAAAATCACAGGAGATACAGGTATGATCCAGAAGCAGTGATCACAAAAAGTCTCAAAATCCAGTTGCTTCCTATGAAAAACTGTTCCCTTTTTATAACAAGTTCAGATCATTGGTCCCCTAGGAAAAACCTGGGTGCTCTTAAGAACGCCAACTACCCAGAGGATAAAAGCATCCCTCAATTCTGCATGTCCTGTGTGCTACCAGATTGATCACATTTAGACTGTGACTGCAGCTTCCTCATACCACCAAGACGCCTCTTAAGCAGAGGGGCATCCATGGAGCTCTGGGAAGATCGGTACTGTAACTGGCTGGTGGGCTCCTGGGAAGTAAGGGGTTTGGGGCCCTTGGGGATTATGATGTGGATACACAGATGGGTGGTACTGGGATTCCCATGACCAGGAGCTTAGCACTCAGCACTTAGCATCCTCTGACTCCTTGAACAGGGATGTCTCAGAGCTGAGCAGGAGGTCTCTGGGACGTTCACACTCACATGCATAATAATGCAGGTGCACTGGATGCTGCATGTAGCAGGAGAGACCCTGTTCCTGCTACTTCTCCAAGGAGGACAGAGGTCTTAGAAAAGGTATCACCAAAGTAAGGGGAGTGAGACTTCAGAGGTCAAGAGAGACCTGAGCAAAGCTGTGGGAGGGGCTGATCATCAGTCTTCAGGGTGTCCTTAATGGGGTGAAAGCACACAAGCACAGGAGTTATGGACCCAAAAGTAGACCCAAGGGCTGCAATGTTTGAGCCCCTCAATGTTTCTGGGGCAACAGGCCATAGGGTTGGAGTTAAGGGGATTCAGTGGCAGCAAAGCCAGGTGAATCAGGAGAGCAGGGCACACTCAGACCAACAGCAGCTTCACCACTAATATTTGAAGAGTTGAAGGCACCTTCCAACCCTTGGACCAGCAAAACCTGAGCCCTGAGACCCTGCATCGCAGGACACTGGATGGTGAAAGCTGTGTGACAGGAGGGAAATGACTTCACCTCCTCAATCTCCATTTGCTTACCCAATGAGAAGAGGGGCTCATGACAACCCTTGGACACAGTGGGCCTCAAACAGGAAGCTATGGTTCATGTTTGGAGAGGAGAGCTGTCTGAGGTGGAATAGCTGCCAGGTATATAAGTTAATGGATAAATCAGGTCAGCCAGCAGATACCTGCTGACGCTCAGCGCAGACATCTGCAGTGCTTTCTTAGGAAGTCATAGTCACCAGGCCTGACATTCCCAAAACAGCGAGGTGTCATCTGGAAGACAGCCAGACTATCTGCTAAGTCCCTGCACCAAACACAGCCATAACTCAACTTATAGACTGAGAGGCAGCAAAGGCAGAAAAAGAGAACAGGTCCAGGCTGACCAAGGTGGTTAGGGGTTTCCTGGGGCACCGTGTGGTAAAAGCCCATGGTCAGTTTCTCTAGGGGCCACGTGCCAGAAAAAAAGAACCCTGCTTTGAGTTGAAGGGAAGCAGGCATGACTACCAGCTGGGACAACATGGTGATCATACAAATGATCCAAGCAGGAGTCAGGCTAGACAGGGGCTGACCCCTCTCCCTCCAGAAACCAAGCTTCCATCTCACTGAGCTGGGTGGCATCTGAGTTCTGTTTGTCCAATAAGAGTGCCATTCAGATGCATCCAGAAAGAGGTAAGGAAAGATGTCTCTGTGAGACAGGCTGTGCAGGCAAGCACAAGACATAGTGTGTCCAAAGACACCTGCTTACTTTTTCTTCCTGTCAATGAGTCAACCAGCAGCCAACAAAAAACCCAGTCACAATGCCCAGACAGTTCAAGTGACTCCATGAGCAAGCACGGTCACCCACAAACCAAAATGTCTTGAATACCAAAATTTCCAGTATTTGTACAAACATTATTGGACTTCCCCAAATCTAAATAATTCATTTTACCATAATTCATAGCTAGCAACAAGCGTAGGATCATAGGAAATATTATTCACCCATTTTATACATGAAGAAGGCCTATCTTTGACTCAGTTTCCTTGACTGAAGGGCCCTGAACTATTTTTGCAGTATGGCTATCCCCACAACTCCTAGTGTATGGAGGCGTCAAGTCAGGAACCTCTGCTGGTAACTATGGTGGCAGTGGGGAGCTCACAGTGACAGTGTGGTTCTCCACACCTTAACAAGCCCTGGGAGGGTGCCAACCCATCACCACCATTAGTTAGTCAGTATTCCTAGCAGAGGGAGTGCTCCTCACAGAGGAGATCCACATAACATGCCGTTCTCAAGCCAGTAAGCAGCCAGGCCAGTGAGACTACCCAATCTTCATCTACCATGAAATTCAGGAATGCCTTTGTTTAGGGAGCCCAAGTGAGCAGTAAACAAGGACCCAAACATCTGAAGAGTCACAGTCTAGTTCCCAGGTGACAGAGCTGACACCCCCCCACCCCCCGCCCACCTAACCATTTCCAGTGATGGCTGAGAATCCAGAGCCCTCATTCCCCCACAGTGATAGTATGGTGCTTTGGGAATGAGAAGATGTATTTTTGTTACTCCTGGCATTCTCCTGGCTACTAAAACCACCTTATCAAAAATCATGAAAAATAATATGTTGCCCCATCCTGACCTAGACCCTATGTAATAAAAGCAAAAGTTGCTCTCAGCAAAATAGCCATTCCTGCAGTTTGAAATACCAGAATCCAGAGGAAGAACTTTCGGAATATGCTTTGAACCAAATAATTCAATCTCCTAAGCAGGCAGGGTTGGGTCCTCATTAAGAAACAGTGTGAAAAGCTGGACACGGTGGCTCGTGCCTGTAAGCCTCATTCTATGAAGCATCTGGGCTAGGGATCGCGGTTTGAGTCCTGCTGGGGGCACGAAGTGAGACCTAGTCCCCAAAAATAGCTGAGTATGGTGGCGCGCACCTGTAATCCCAGCTACCTGGGAAGCTAAGGCTAGGAACTGCTTGAGTCTGTGGTACCACGGGCAACAGGAGCCTGCAGTTTCCCAGGTAAAAATCGCGAGACCTAGTCTCAGAAAAAAAAAAAAAAGAAAGAAAAGAAAAGAAAAAATAGCCGGGCACGGTGGCTCGTGCTTGTAAGCTTCAGCCTATGAAGCGGCCGGGGCTAGGGATCGCGGTTCGAGTCCTGCCTGGGGCCTGTAGCGAGACCTAGTTCCAAAAAAAACAGCTGGGCGTGGTGGTGTGCGCCTGTAATCCCAGCTACCTGGGAAGCTGAGGCTGGGGATTGCTTGAGTCTGTGGTACCCCGGAAA
>PVHY01021542.1:0-23746 GCA_004024945.1 Uropsilus gracilis
CTATGTCTTTGGGAAGATGCAGTGTCTATGTCTAAATCAATGTACTATATGCAGCTAGCCAGCATGTCCACACCGAAGTAAGAATTAGGCGGTCACTAACAGACTGAAACTCAAAAAGCAGTCTAGATGCTATGAGAGAAGAGAGAACTGGGAGTGGTAAGGAGGCTTTGTACAAGTTGACCTGGAGCTGAATCCAGGGCTTAAGTGTGCATATAGTCAAGAGTATCTGAGGAAAGGAAGTCACAGAATCGAGGGGGAAGCACCACGTAGGTTCTTTCAGAGGACAATAGCATTCGGAATCAGTGGAGCTGCTTTTCCCATGGCCGATGCCTGCTTGTGAAAGGGAGGATTGTGTTTTTATGAAGGGGGAGGGTAGCATCTCCACTTCAGTCCAATGTCATTTCCTCTCTAATCTGAGGTCACTCCCATAGCATATCTTCTGAACGCCAATCTAAGCAAGGTTTTACCCTATTATACCATTTCATGGTATTCTGAACTTTTGGTTCTCAGCAAAAATCTTAATTATACATGTATATCAACTAACTATGGCCTTCAAATTCAGCCTAAAAGGCTGAAAGGTCTTTGAAATATTTGAATCTCTTTTGCTCATAGCTGAATCCTCTGTACCTCAAATACAGAAAATGCTCCATCAATATGCAATGATTGAAATTTGGCAAAATTTGGAAAGTGGGTGCACATGCTTGTGGGGCCTCTTTATGCCCCAGTTGCTGTGACTGTCTCAGCAGCTTTGCCTAATGTCAAGTGAGGACAGAGAGGACAGGTGCAAAGCCAGCCCAGGCTGCAAATCTGGATTCACGCCAGCGATTTGAGAAATATAACCACAGAGTTTCATCAGCCGGCCCAGCCTTCAGTGGCTCCATCACACTCCCTCCCTTCCTTTTCTGGGTCAAAGCAGAGGGAAGGCACACTTCTTTCCAAAGAAATTTCCAGAGAGCATCAGACCCCCTTCCTATGCTCCCTAAATGCAGGGACTCAAGCCTCCTCCACTTTCAACACATCTCATAATGAAAGTCTTTGTCTGAACCATCCAGAACCACACAGCCTGAGTCTCCTGATACCTGGCCCCACCTGCAGGACCCCGGGGCTATTTCTGTTTTTAAAGAGTTGAAGCAACTCAGTCTCAGAAAGAAAATAGGTGGCGCCCTTGAAGGTCACACAGCTAAATACTGTACAAGGTGATCCAAAGAGTCAAGTTCTTTATGGTAACAATAGAGTTATAAGCCAGGCATTCTGCTACAGGCTTCCTTGCATTCTCCCTGTCAATTCTCACAACATCCCTGCGGGCCAAGGATATCATGGATGCCATTTTATAGTAAGAGATGAGTCATAGGTTAGTTCTATAAGTACTACAAAGTTTGAGATCACAGATAGAGATTCCAACAGCACCCAATCTCCTCCCATGGCCTCCACTCTTTCCTGTGTAATCATCACACAGCTACACAGGGCATCACACAGGATATTTTTCCCCTCCCAGATCTCACTCAAGTATAAATTCCCTAAGCAGTAGAGCCACACTGTAGGAGAACTGGCCCTGGTCGATGAAAAGTATTTCACAAAAGGACTCAGTCAGAAGGCCTTTTTTCAGAAAAATCATAAATTCAGTCTTCAGTATCCCACATCCACCCTCCCCATTTCTCCAGGCATCCCTTCTTTCTTGCTTTCCCCTCTACACCAAAGCCGGAGCCTCCAGCTGCCCACAAAAACCCAGCCTAAACTTCCTGTCTGATCCTAGACCCTTCTGCCTCCTAACTGCTCCACCAGCACACTCAGGTAGTTTTCCAAGAGGAATGCATCAGTGACTACAACGAATATGCCTCTGCCACTTGGGGAGGGGGGGGATGCCTTTAAAAATCAAGCATATATTCAAGCACAATCTGCAGGGGCCAGTTCTGTGAACTGTTGAGCTTGGTTTTCCAGTGGAATCACTGGAGGGGATACAGCTGCTCCAGGTCCATACTCCCACTGCCTGAGGAGAGCAGAGCTTGTGTACCTGGGGTACTGCTGCTGGGTCTCACATAGTAGCTTTTAACACAGGGAAACCCAAAGAGGGAGAAGGTGGGGGTGGGGATGGGTGTCTGAAAGTACCTTTTGACTTCTTTGCTTCCTCCATCCCCAGCCCCCTGACCCTGGGGGTTTAGGAATAGCTACTAGATCTTGACCACCTACTATGTGACTATCTACCCTGTCCTTTGCTACTTCAAGCCACTCCAAGAAGTAGGTTGCATCATACCAAATGCAGAGGTAAATAAAGTGAGATACAAGGAACTCAGGTAACTTCCACATGGCACAGAGGATGGGGGCTAGCATGACCTAACCCCAAAGGGTCGAGTGTTGGCCACCACACTAAACCACCTAACTCACGCTGTCTATGGGATTTTAGAGTTTGCAAAGCAACACTGGCCCTTACCTCCCCCAGACAATGCTGGCTAGAGTAATCAAAGGACCTGCTTATAGCCAGCAGGTTGCTGAGACTGCACGTGGGCGGTGGACAGCAGACATTTGTCTTTCTAAGCTGCCGTTGGATTTCTGTCCCCAGCCCTGAGATTCCTTACTATTTAATTGTGCCCACAAGTCCAGTTCCACTTGCTGCTCTACTTATTTATTCTTTGCATTACAATTGTTTAGATTCATTAGAACACCCCAACTAACAAATGGCAAATTAAGCAAGAGGTGGGCGCGCCTGGTGCAAGCAGTATCAGTCAAGTGGAAACGAAGCAGCCAGGAAGCACCTCTTTTAATGTGGGGCCCAAGATTTCCAAGACTATTGACAATTTTCTCTAAAGCCTTTTAATAATCATATGTCTGCTTTGCCTTTTGAATTGCCTGTCTTTGGGGGTAAAATCACAGTATGTGATTTTAATCTCTTTATTGTGATAGACTGAAGTTCAATTCAAATAAACCTGTCTCTTGAGTGAACAGTGAAAAGCAAGAAAGTTGAGAAGCAGGTCTCAAAGCAACATGGGTCTCAGTAGCCTGATCTGTACTCTGCACCTGAAAACCACAAGCTTCCTCACCTGCTGTTCTCCACTCTGCCATCAGAGTTGCCAAGGAGGTTGCTCCAAAGGCCAGCAGCATCTGCATGACCTGAGAAATTGTTAGAAACTCAGCTTCTCCGGCCCTGATTCATAACAATCCCTAGCTTCTCGTCACTTGAAGCAATGGCTAGACCATAGGAGTCATTCAGGATTTGCTACTTATTGAGTAGATGACAGAGGAAGAGGGAAGTGAAAAGGAAAGTGTGTAATGAAGAACCCAATGGATACAACTAGTCTCCATTTACCTTTGACCAGGAATGGCTCTTGTTCCCAACACAGTGTGGTTCTAACTTGAGCCTTAGAATCATCTGCTTTCTGGATTGCACACCAGTTTTCGTTCAGTCAGTCTGGGCTAGGATCCAAGAATGTGCATGTGAACAAATCCCCCAATGTTGCTGATGCTTCTGGTGCAGGAACTACAGTAGGAAAACCTCTTCCTGGAGGCAAGACTCACCTGTCTCCACTTTCCACCTCTCCTCCTGGCCTTGGGTAGTACACTTCTTTTACAGGCCTTCTCTCCAAACCTTTTACATCCCACTCAAGCTATTGCCTAAGAGCTAATCGAAAAACAATGAAAATCTAAACAAGTATGAATTCCCTTCTCTTTAGAGGAACAGGTGAGTTGCTCCCTTAATAATCCAGCAATTACTTTCTTCATTCAGAAAACAGAAAAGCAGAGAGGCATGGTTAGGCATTCATCATCAATTTTCTACTGAGCAGGTAGAGGACAAGCATTCTGGTATCTGCATCTTCTACCCAGCCAGAAGGGGGCAGCACTCTGCTACTGCACACATGAAATGTAATCAGGAAACTCCAGACACCTCTCCCCACCTTCCTCCTGGGCTCACTGTCCAGATCAAGGCAATAAGCAATGGACTACTACATTTGATGGCGTCAAAACAGGTAGTTTTTCCACTTACTGGTTACACAGTACCAAGGAGAAAATGGAATAATGAAACTACAAGCGCCTCCCCCCAAAGTCTGGATTAAATAGCTTCTTAAGCTACAAGGCAACTGATGGTGACCTGGAAATATACCTATACTGTAAGAGGCATTAAAAAGTCATCAATCCTAAACAAATGAAATGTCATCTCTAAATCTACTCACTCATAGTCAAAGCATGGTATATGTAGTTGACATAATTTTTCCATATCCCCTAAAAGGACTCATGATTTGTGAGTTCTAAGAGAACTTACCATGTACATAAATGTTTTTAAAGGAAGACTCCGAGCACATCCAGAATGAATGGCAGCACAATGAATAAACTATTCAGAAAACCAAATTCTTCTCCTCTCAATCTCCTACCTTTGTAGCCTTTTCCACAGATTTGGTCTGAGTTTAAACAGGTGAGAAGATTTTATCTCAGAGTTATTGGTGATTCATGTAATTCTAATAAAAATGTAGTACTGTGTTGGAATTATCTGAATAATTGTTTCCATTCTCCTTGGCCTGGAGACAAAAACTCTGTTTCTAAGTTCCCTGCTTCATTATATCCATTGCTCACAACTTCAGCTGTTTCCAAACTTGGCTTATCATCAGAATAACCTGTAGAGCTTTGTTTGCTAAAGCACAGATTCTATATCATAGTCCATCCCAGAGAGTTAAGTCTTAGGGAGGACATGGTAGAGTTGGAAAGATTCATTTATATAGGAATAGCAATCCAGTTGAGAAAGTTCCAGTGATCAGCCAGGTTTCATAATATTTGCATCAAGCACCACAACCTTTCAGATCTCAGGGCCTGTTCTCCCTATCAAAATCACAATGGAGATGTAAGTCTATAAGACCTCCTTTAAAGAGGTAGAAAAGAAAGAGATTTGTCCAGAATCTGAAGATTTGTGGAGAAGGACAATTCAAGCTGGGTTCTCCAGTTACACATTTCTAGTCCATCCTGTTCTATCTGGAGAATTCTTTCCCTTTCTGTGGACTTTGTAAAGGGTTTACCAGATATATAGTATTGCATGACTTACAAAACCATGAAATTACTCTTCTCTGTCTTCTCCCCCTCCACTTGGCTCAGTCTTCATGGAAACCTTGTAATCCATCCTACAGTCTTGGCAAAGCCCCACAGAAAGGAAATGAGTGGAAACAAAGACACATGAGAAAAGGGTCAAGTTGCTGGGACTCTTTGAACGGGAGAATCAAAGACTCAGGGAGGAGTTCATCCTGTCTGGAGGGCACCCGGGCTGAGCAGGGCCTGTGGCAGCTGGTGTGGGGAGCACAGTGCCCCCCCCAGCACTCACGCCCACGCGGAACATCTGTTCACACCCCTGGAAGTGCAGGGAGCTTTTGTTTTTATTAACTGGGGGAGGAGGAAGACATTTGGTTAGGGTGTTGCTTGGTGGGAGAAAAGGGGAAAATGAAAGGTTTGTGCTGACACCTTCCTCCCGTCAGTTCTTTGAGTCTCTGATTGCAAGGAGTGGGGGTCAAGACACTGGACACGTTGCTTTCATGAAAAGACTATTTGCAGGGTTTGGCAAAAGAGAGCCACACCTGGGTCCCTGGAGCACATTCCTAGGGTGGGAGACCTGTGGAACCATTCAGGGTTCAGTCAGAGTGAGATCAATCACTGAGTAATACGATGAGAGGGGTTAGACCTCACGTGATTGTGAACAAACTACATAGGGTGTGGCCTCTGTAATTAGTGATCCATTGGAAGTGGCTATAGTTCAGCAAGGTCAGTCAGAAAGAAAAACTGAGTGTGAACGTGAACAAAGACAAAAGGGGCCCGGCACGGTGGCTCGTGCCTGTAAGCTTCAGCCTATGAAGCAGCCGGAGCTAGCCATCTCGGTTTGAGTCCTGCCTGGGGCCCATAGTGAGACCTCGTTCCAAAAAAAAAAAAAAATAGCTGGGTGTGGTGGTGCGCGCCTGTAATCCCAGCTACCTGGGAAGCTGAGGCTGGGGATTGCTTGAGTCTGTGGTACCCCAGGCAACGAGAGCCTGCGGTTCCACAGGCAAAAATAGCAAGACCTAGTCTCAAAAAAAAAAAAAAAAAAAAGACAACTAGGAACTCCATCCTCCCACCACCTCCAATCCTGATGCTCTGGTGATTTGCAGGATACTGAAAAGATGTATACACACCCAGCCAAGGATGTGCAGAGGCAGCAGATCTAGCGGGACCTCACAGTCTGATAGCAGCTAGTGATAAACCTGGGCGAGCTGCTGCTACCTGCACTGAACATCACACTGAAAAACTGTTGCTGCTGCTTCCTTCCTGCTTTCCAAATCATGCACAAAATATCTCTTGGGAGCAATGCTAATCTGAACCTATAGAGAAAAGGGAATTCTGTGAAAGATAATTCTTGCTTAGCTAAGCTGACACAATGCAGAAGTATGACAAGATTTTCTGCTTGCTCTCGCATCTGAGACTGCAAGCGTTGAGCACATCCAGTGTTTCATTAAGCTTGGCCTGAACTCTGGAGTTTTCCCAACAGACACTTTGAACAGGAAAATTAATGCAGCTTCTTGGGTCTGACTGCTGGGCAGTGGAAGAAAAAAAAGTATGTCTTGGGAAGGAAAAGGAAACATGTGGACTGTTTTATGAGCATATATGGGACAGTGCATTTGCAGACTTCCTCAAAATAACTGGAGAATAATTTTGGAAGGTAGATAGTTGGGGAGTGGTATCTTTGCAATTTTCACAAAAATGGAGATGTGACCACAATTTGTATTCAAGGATGGGGCTGCGAGGACAAGCTGCGAGGACAGGTAAATGGCATATTATGATGAGAATTTCATAAATTCATAGAACTGGAAAGAATCTGAGAAAATCCCTATCTACTTCTCCTGTCTGCTTCTCTACATGAGCAATCAATGTCCCAGTCATGTCAAGCTATTGACAGGTCTCTAAACACACCACATGCATATATGCTTTAAAGTCTTTGCATTTTCTGTAACCTCACACTTGAAAGTCTCCATTCCTCTGACCCTTTCTCAAATTCCAAATCACAGGCCAAGAATCTGCTCTTTTCTGACCTCCAAGTAGCCTTAATTACGTACAGTCCACTGATAACATTGCCCAGTGTTATCTTAACTCTTCCCAGGGACCTACACATCACTTTATTTTTAAGGAACTTTATAGAGGGATAATTTACCTACAATGCTGTGTTCTTTCTTAATCAGCATAATTATTTGAAATTAAAACTCCATCCTGTGTGGGTATCCGTAATTCATTCCTTTTTATTGCTAAGTAGTATTCCACTGTATGGCTAGACCGCTGTTGGCTTATCTGTTCACCTGGTGATGGAAAACGTATTACTGGCAGTTTGGGGCTACTACAAATATAGCTTCTGTGACCAGTTCTTGGACAAATCTCTTCATGGAGAGATTTCTCTTGGGTAAACATCTAGGAGGGAAATAACTAGGAACATGGGAAGAATATGCATAGTTTTTTAAGAAACTACTACTAAAATGTTTTCTAAAGTGCCTGTACCATTTCACACTACCACCAGTAATGTATGAGAGTTCTACTTTTGCCATATCCTAACCAACACTTGATATGGTCAGTCTTTTTAATTTTAGACATTCTCATATGTCTGTGGTAGTATTATATTGTGTTTTTAATTTGTCATTTTCCTAATGACCAATGACACGAGACAGCTTTTCCTGTGTTGTCTTGCTATTCATGTATATCTTCTTTAATGAAATATCTCATTCAATCTTTCACCACTTTTAAACTGTCTTTCATTTTTTAACAATTTCTTTTTTAGAGCAAAAGTTTTTAATTTTGATGATTATCAATTTAGGATTGATTATCTCATTCCTTTAATTCTCTAGGATTATCTATTAGTCTGTAAGTTCCTTGAGGACAAAACTCTCTTCTTTTATTTCAACATCCCTAGCTCCATGGTAATGCTTACCTCTTAGAAAACTCTGAAGCTGTATTTCTTATGACTACATTAATACACCTGGCAGTGATGAGAGAAGCCCCAAGCTCCCCAGCACCTATTGTGTGATAACTACTCCCCTTCACAGAAATAGAGGCTTCTAAACATGTAACCATTTTTCTTAAGATTATCTCTGTACATTTTCCCACAAGATATCTGTATATTTGAACAGAGAAATAATGAATAACAGGAAAATCCTCTCTTGGAGACCCTTCCTTTGAGAATTTTGCCTGCTTTCTCTTTTGATTGGGGAGAACCTTTGTTTCTGGAGTCTCTCCCTGGACAGGAATTGCCAGGAAAAAGCTTCACCAGGAAAATAGCTCAAGTAAATTTTATCATGGCTCTACTACTTTTGCTCCAGGAAAGATGCTGTGAAGACAGAGATCACAAAACCACCTCCACCATCTATGAGAAACATGGCCCTGAGGCCCGTGACCCAGCAAGGCTACCACAGGAACAAAGCAGCAATAATGCTGGCTCCTTCAGGCTAACAGCAAGGAAAGTGACATTGAAACAGCTGGGATGCTGAGTGACAAAGAAAGCGAATAGCTGGAACAACCTGATAGATGTTTGTTAAGTGATGCCCTGAAACAGAATGAAAAAATTTGAAGGACAAACTCCAGTTCTGGGATTTTTGAGGACTAAGAAAAGATCAGTTACAACAATAAAGTTACTGACTTCAAAATGAAGAATTGCTGACAAAGCAGAATTCTTAAATATATCTTAAGTATCTTGTAGATTCACCAGGAAAGAAAAAAAAAAAAAAAAAAGGTGGAAATGTCCAGGAGTGAAGATGATTATAAAACCAGAGGGGGCAGAGAGGAGCAGCTTAGAGCTGATGATCTAACAAGTACCAGAGTTGAGTAATAGAAGAACTTGAGATTTAAAACTATGAGACAAGAAGCTGGGTCCAGGACATGGCAGAGGGTTGAAATTAGAACTCTCAAAAAGTGATATGCTCCATTAAAAAACCTAAACCAAAATCTATCTGTACAGTTAAACAAGAACTCTTTTCTGTCTCTAAATTCCAAATGGGCAAATATGTCTCGTTAGGGAATTAGAAATTCCAGTTGACCTGGGGTTCAACCTATCTCTTCTAGGAACTACTTGGTTGAAAAGTTGACATTAAAAACTGATACTGAATTAGTGATAAATTTCAAGTTCCTGGAAAAAAGCAAAGCTATAATTGACAGAAAAGTCTTGTAATAAAAAGCCTTCACCTAAAGAAGCTCAAAATTAGAGATTTCAAAATGCTCAAAGAGAAGTCCCATAAGCAAAAAAAAAAAAAAAAAGTACCATTAATACAAGATGATACAGTCAGGAACTCGAGGTAATCAAATATAAACTGAAAAAATTGAATTAAAAAGAAAGAAAAAGTTAAAGATTGTTTTCTGTAGAAAAGAATTTAAATTAAATAATTTGGGCTTATTTAAAGATTTTTAATGACAGTGTTTATAGTAATTAAATATTATTTATTAATAAAAAAGAAACTTTTAGAAGTCTAGTAAAGGCTGGCACATTGGCATGTCCCTTTAATCCTAGCCTAGGAACGGAGGCCAAGACTAGGAATTGCTGGACTCCATGGGTTCAAGACCCACCTGGGGCAACATAAGGAGGCCAAGTCTCAAAAAGTAGCTGGGTGTGGTGGTGCACATCTGTAATCCCAGCTACCTGGAAAGCTGAGGCTGGGCATTGTTTGAGTCTGTGGTTCCCTGGGCAACACAGCGAGACCTAGTCTCCAAAAAAAAAAAAAAAAAGAAAGGAAAGGAAAAAAAGTCTAATAAGAGCCTATAGAAATTTTAAAACTTTATCTAACAGGCATTTATAGATTCCTATACCCTAGAAGTAGAGAATGCATCATAAGACTCACAGTCATCTTAATAAGTACCAGAGAACAGGTATTACATAACCATGCTCTCTCATCATAATCACAATAAAAGTCTGTAACAAAACGGAATTCTTCAAACTAGAAACAATTCATGGATCTATAAAACATTTTAATAAGCACTAGAGTGTAACTTGCATTGAAAGTAAGTGAAAATACAATATATCAAAATGTGAGGAATACAGTTTATGCAGTTCTTAAAGGAAACTTGAATGTACATATTAAAACTTTAGAAAGACCAAGAGTTCATGTGCTAAGCACATACCATAAAAACTGGGGAAAGATAAGCTTCAGCCTATGAAGCGGCCGGGGCTAGGGATCGCGGTTCGAGTCCGCCTGGGGCCCGTAGAGAGACCTAGTTCCAAAAAAATAGCTGGGCATGGTTGGCGCGCGCCTGTCATCCCAGCTACCTGGGACGCTGAGGCTGGGGATTGCTTGAGTCTGTGGTACCCCAGGTAACAAGAGCCTGCGGTTCCACGGTAAAAATAGCGAGACCTAGTCTCAAAAAAAAAAAAAAAAACTGGGGAAAGGACGACAGAGTAAAACCCCTCCCATCCAAAAGTGGGCAATAAAGGAAATTCTAAAGATCAACAGATAAATTAACAAAATAGAAAAGAGAAACAATAGAAAAACCAACAGAAACAAAAGTCTTTAGTTGAAAAAATGACTAAATAAATAAATAAACCTCTAACAAGTTTAAGAGTGAAGATTTTTAAATTACACATACACCACCAATGAAAAAATATAAAAGGAGAACTAATTACAGATGTTGTATAGATTTTCAGAAATCCTACCAAAAATACTTGAAAATTTAAAGTTACAATATTTTAGAAAAGCATAATTTATCAAAACTACCAAAGAGGACAAATAAATTTAAATATACCAATTATCATTAAGATAATGAATCAATACTTTAAAGTTAATTCACACGCAAATACTCATGCACGCAGGCACACGCAAACACAGATACACCCTCACACAAAAAGATCCAATCTCAAATGACACCATTGGTAAGTTCTATGCAACAGTGAAGGAATAGATGTTTTCAATCTTACTCAAATTATTTCAGAAAAAAGAAAAAACGGAAATGCTCCCCACTCATTTCATGATAGTGGCGTAACCTTGATACCAAAGCAGATAGGCAATGTGAGAATCAAAAACCATAAGCCAATCTCACAAACATAAGCATACACAAACTTTTTATAAACTATTAGCAAAGTAAGTTCAGCAATATACCAAAAAAAAAAAAAAATAACTATTGATTTTATCCTGGGAAGGTATAACATTAGAAAATTTATTCATATTATATACACAATACTAAATTAAATAAGAAAAATAAAAGTATAGAAGCCTGGAAATGTGATGAAATTAAATTCCCATTTGGGGAAGGAAATTCTCAGTAGAAATTATTTATTTTTATTTTTGTTATTTTTCAATTTTCAAGCAACACTTGTCCTATCTGTAGAGTTTTTAGCCACTTTATGGCCCTCCCTATCTCACTCTCCTCTCTTACCCCTCCCGCCTTCAGTTACTCCAACTCCTCTCTCATTGTAAGTCATTGGTTGATGCTTGGCTCACTGGTCTCTTTTTTTCCTGAGTGACATTCTCTTTTCCTAGGTGAGAATCTATGTTCCTGGAATGCAGTGGTCCAGTCTGCTGGAATCTCCAGTTACCTATGAGGTGGACAGCTGGGTCTTGCAGGTCAGGAACCTCTCATGGAGTGAATGTGTGGCATGATTCTCCAGTCTCCTTTGTTGTGGCACTTCCTATGGTTGAGATGACGGTCATGTTGGCTGTCTCTTTGCTGCTGTTTGTCCCTTGGTGCTACTTCTGTCCCCTATAGTTCCGGTATCTTGGGATGGGAACCAAATTCCCAGAAACTGGCAGTAGATACATTCCCTGGTGGGGACAGACTCCAGCAGGTGGTTGGTTCCACTCCTTTCTTGAAGTTTACAGTTCCGCCATGGGGCTGCAGTGAAACCTATGTTGCTTTCCTACCGTTGTTGGAGAGGGAGGGAGCTTTGCTCACTTTGCACACATCTCTGTGCCAAGTAACTGGCTCCCCAGTTCTGAAGACATTGCAGGTGGAGCTCTGTGACAGGCGGCCACAATAGCTAGTCTCTTAGGCTTGTCTCTTACGGTTCCAACCTTGGGTACATCCAGTCTTGCCCAGATCATGAGGGTATGTGAGGAGTGAGGGGGCTGGCAGCCTCCTCCAGAGCCTTGGAGTGGGGTAGAGTCCCCCTCTGATTTACTTCCATCTCAGCCATACTTGCACTAAGAAGGAGAAAACCAACAATCCAGATGCAGACATACAGGAGAGGAAAGGAGCAAATAACAGCATTGGGTACACTCAATAGAAATTAGAGACATCTTTCTAACTAGATAAAGAATATCTGTCTAAAGAAAATACAAAATATAATACTAGTGAAGGTCAGTTTTTCCTTTAAAATGAGGAAAACATAAGAATGTCAGCTATTATCATTTTTATACAAGCAACTAGTGTCAATGCTAATCAGTGCATAAGGCAAGAAAAATAAACGTTTAAATGTACAAATTTGAAAGGAAGAAAAAGTCATTAATTCCCTGATAATAATAATCAAGAAAGAAAACTCCAAAACATTTATATGATAAACTGATAGAACTAATAGTAACATTCAGCAAAATTGCTGATACGCAAATAATGCACAAAGTCAATGATGTTCTTACACACAAAAAATACAGAAGATGTGGTTTTGAAAAAGATGCATGTAAAAATAATTCTTAGACTCTGTGAAAAATGGTACTGGTACTGGTTACCAGAAGGAATGGGGGAGAAGGAGGAGAAAAGAGTGGGTAGGGAGAGAGGAGGATGTAGGGAGAAAGGGGTTTGAGTGCTGGCACAGGAGCATTGGTGGAGGGGGAGTGAAGCATGTGCACATATGAACTTGTGAACATGTACCCCAAACTTCTGATATACATAAATAACTGATAGGTTAATAATAAAATTTTAAAACATACAAACCTACCAGGTCTAAAAATAATAACAATTTTTAAATGAAAAAGATGCATATAACAATAGCAACAAAATCTAATAAATGATGTGATAACCTTTATAAACAAAATCATATTGCAAAATTTTAGAATGTATTTAAAGAAACTAAATAAATGGAGAGCTATGCCATCTGTTATTTGGGATATAAATCTGACTGAGTATGACAGACATACAAAATAACAGTGATTTAAACTGTTAGTTCTCACTGTGCGTGTCTCATTTTCTCCCTAACACTAGGCAGTATAATATTTGCAATGTTTCTAGATATTTGCAGAAGTCAATTTTCCCAAAGTCATTTATAAATTCATATTCCATGATGAATTCCAATGAATTTTTGTATGGCATAAGGTCATCATGAAATTTATATTAAAGGGTGAGGGCTAAGGAGTAGCAAGACAATTGTGAAGAAGTAAAAGGAAGGGATTATTACAAGATATAAAAAATGCATGATGAGACAAAGGATTTGCATAGTATCTCTGCAAATGATCCATAAGAACATGAAATGATGCTCAACATCATTAGACATTAGGAAAATTAATTCAAAACCACAATGAGAAACAAATTCATACCCATTAGGGTGACTGTAATCAAAACCACAGACAGTAAGGACAGATGAGTATGTAGAAAAATCCTTCATATGTTACTGAGGGGAATGTCAAATGAAGCAGTCATTTTGGAAATGGTTCTCAGAAAGTTCAACACAGAGCTGTCTTTTGATGCTGTAACACCAGCATCCTAGATGGATACCCCAGAGAAATAAAAACATATCTACACAATAACCTGCCATGGCATCATAGTGTTCATAGTGGCATTACTCATAATAGTAAAAAAAAAAAAAGGGGGGGGAACAATCCAAATTTTTATCAACTAATGGATGGATAAACAAAATGATATATCAGTGCAACAGAATATTATTTGAAGTACTGACATATGCTACAACACAGATGAAACTTGAAAAATCCTATGTGAAAGAAGCCAAACACAAAAGATCAGGTATTGCATGACTCCATTTGTATGAGATGTCTAGAATAGGTACATTCATAGGGACAGAAAGTAGATTAGTTGTAGGCAGGAAGTGAGGGTAAAGGTGGTAGAGAGTGACTGCTAACCTGTTTAGGGTTTCTTCTGGGGGTGATGAAAGTGTTCTGGAATTCTTGGTGATGGTTACACAGCTTTCAATATATTAAATTCTATGCTTTTTAGAAAGGTGAATTTTATGGTACATACATTTCCATTAAAAGGATAACTTATGCGGCTATAGTAATAAAAAAAACAATATGGTGTTAGAATAGGAATAGACATCTTGACCAACAGAACTGAAAAAAAGCATTAAAGGGATCCACATTCATAAAAGCCACATACCTACCAATAGAAATGACATTCCAAATCAATAAAAAATGCAGGAACTAATGAAAG
Organism: Uropsilus gracilis; assembly: GCA_004024945.1. Taxonomy (NCBI): domain Eukaryota; kingdom Metazoa; phylum Chordata; class Mammalia; order Eulipotyphla; family Talpidae; genus Uropsilus; species Uropsilus gracilis. The sequence continues at coordinate 14,275 of PVHY01021542.1, forward strand.
AATGATAAAAAAAGTAAAATTAGGTTCCTTCCCACTTTACCGAAAACTAATTCTAAATGGAATAAAGATATAAATGTGAAACACAAAACTGCAAAACTTTTCTATAAAACATAACATAGGAAAATATCTTTTGTGTGTTTGGGGTAAGGAAGGATTTTTTAAGTCACTAAAAGAAAAATAAAGAAAATATACAGACATTCCTGAGACTAACACCAACTTCAAGTCACTGGTCAACTTTGGAAAGCAGCAAAGAGGAGAAAAAGATGGGTTGGACTTCACTGTATACGTAATTTTTTCTTTAAGACACTAAAGTAAAAGTGACAAAATCCAACTATTGTTTAAACTTTGCAAAGAATACATCAGGGCCTATTATTTCCTTATTCATCTATATTTTTTGAGGTGTTTCATGAGTAAGAAATTTTCTTTTACATATTAACATATGGCCTGGTTTAGATAATTGAGAGATTCCCAAATGTATCCTAGAACCCTCTCAGGATCAGCACTTTCGTGGTGTAGCCTAGAATTTTAATAATCTTCCTCAAGTTAGACAGCAATCTTGTGACAGAAATGGGGCTAAAACTCAACTACACTCTACCACAATTGCCTGCATCTTCTGGAAACAGTCCATGCCAGCCATTCTGGGCAAGCATTCAAGTTATTTCCACTCTTAAGTGTTATGTGGATTTACTAAACCAACAAGAAATCAGGGGAGAAACTTAAATCACTGTCTTTGCAAATTACTCTTTTCTGCTAGTACTGAGAACTTATTCACCATAAAATCAATGAGAGGAAGGGAGTGAAAATGAAGTGCTCTCGTTCCCCTGAAGTGCAGCGAATCACTCCGCAGGGCGTCTCTGCTTCCTAGGCTCACCTCTGAAAACACACGTGTGGCAAAAGCATCCACCTGCAGGAGGGCAGGGCAGGGCAGGGCAGAGGACACTCGGAGAAATTCCCGCAAACCTGGAGTCTTATACAAGAACTACCAACCTGGAAAAAAAGCCCTGAGAAAGGAGAGGAGCCCACTGGCTAGGCTTCTTTCTTCAGCTACAGAACATGAGGCAGGCAGTTCCAGAGCAGAGCTGAAGGGCAAGGAATGATACCAATCTGGGTTCTGGAGGACACGCATAACACCCGTAAGCAGCGACTCTTAAACCTAACTACACCTCCCATGCTAGGGAACCCAAATGATAAACAGTTGAGCAAGTCCCAAAGGTTCTCATGAAATTGGCTTGAGGCAGCTGCTGGTGCTATTTTAAGGCACACCGGTACACAAATGCACAGCCTCTTTCCTCAAAAACTGTCAATTCACCATTAGCCACTGTCACCTCCACCCAAGAATGGCTGACCTCTGGTCAAGCACATCCTCATGGTGGTGATTCAGAACTAGAGAGAAGCCACGCCTACATTTGTGGGGAAGGTAATCACCCATGGCAACCATCCGGTTCTCTCTGGATTAAACATTTCGTCTTTGACTTGAATGGCAAATCCTTAAGCAGTTACGCTGTTACTCTGTGGAATGGGAACATTATGTACGACACAGACAATGGTTGTGTCCCCCCAAAATTTTTATGCTGAAAACTAACACCCGGTGCTATGATATTGGCAGGTGGGTCCTTTGGGAGGTGATTAGGTCAACAAACTACTGCCCTTTGAAAAAAAAAAGGCCTCATAACGGTCTCTTACCTCCTTCCGCCATGTGAGTATACAAGATGAAGACAAGTGTCCGTGAGGCAGGAGGCAAGCTTGCACCAGACACCAGATCTGCCAGCGCCTTAACCTTAGACTTCACAGCCTATAGAACAGTGAGAAATACATTTCTATTCTTTGTAAATTACCTACCCTGTGGTATTTTGTGACAGCAGCGAGAACAGATTAAGACTGGTGGCTAGAGATATCCTACTTGGGATGTGAAATGGACCAAAAGTTGTTTTAGGCAAAATGATGTCCTTGTACCAAAAAAAGATGTCCGCCTACTACACCCCAGAATCAGTGACTATGTTAGCTTACATAGCAAAGAGGAATTAAAGTTACAGAGAGAATTATGTTTGCTAATCTGCTGACCTTGACATGAGAAGATTACCCTGAGTTTGGGTTGGATGGGCTCGATGTAATCACAGTACCTTTTAAGTGGAAAAGGGGGCAAAGAGAAAATAACAGGGAAACCACAGTGTAAGTAGGATCTGACCCCCTGTGGCTGAAAGAAGTAATAGAGAAAACAAGCCATGAGCACATTATGTGGGTGGCCTCAAGAAATTGAAAAAGACAAGGAAAGAGATACTCTCCGAAACCTCCAGAGAACACAGTCCTGCTGACAACTTGACATTAACCCATCAGTCAAACTGCTTCAGACTCGTGGCCGCCAAAATGATCAGATGATAAACTTGTAATGCTTTGAGGTATAACTTTGCTGTAACATCTTTTAGCCTCCAATTTCATTTGATTATTTTCTTTTTGTCTTTCCTTAAATATACAATCCATCACCTTGGTTGAGCACATGTTATCAGAAATTCTTCAGGGATTTCAAAGTCTGACGAAGGATTACAGCTTAGAGTAACCTCATGTTGATGGCAGCAGCAACAATAGTAAGCTGAAATAGCTAAATATTTGGAAAAGTCAGGCTTACATGGTTGTCTCTGTCTAATTAGATGACTAACCAGTGACTCAGGGAGACTGCAGGCTAGAAAGAAAATGGCCACAACTGTCCGTGAAATAAAACCTAAGGCCTGGCGGTTGGTCACTCATTTACTCAAGAACAATTACTGAGTATCTTCTCTGTCCTGGACAATGGGAACCCAGGGTAAGCAAACCATAGTCTTGGGCTTTAAAAACCTCATCATTGAGACACAGGAGGCAGGAACATAAATAGGGTATTATAAGAACTATGATTTATGGCCAGTGTCAGGGAACTTCATAGTGAAGTGATTCCAGGTAAATTCAGAAAACCAGCAGGTACTAGTGGAGCAAACTAAGCTCCAAGAAAAGAAGAGGTCTCAGCAAATGTAGCACTCCTTTGACATGATGACTCATAAACTGTTCCCCCTTTCCTGAAATGAAATGGACAGGTAAGACTTGCGCTCCCCAAACCATATGCTGCTCTTCTGGGACACTCCCAAGTTCTGAAAGCATTTGGTTCACACATCTCACACACCAGCACTTCACACACCTTCTCACAATTCGTCGGTGCTCATTTAACCTGAGGGACAGAAAGAAGGAAGGAAAATAAAGCACTAAACTCCAGATTTCATCCACCCTCACCCTCAACTCTGAACATAGTTCCAGTACTACTATTTCTCCACACTCTGGGGTTCACGCCAGGGGTCCCCCTCTCCCCATTCCCATTTCAGATGCCCCTCTGACACAGCCCTGCTCATTCTCCTCCCTAATAGACTCTCATTCCTGCAGTCTTCTCTCTACCCTCCCATCAGTTTGCCCTTACTGACACCCACTACGTGGAGAGAACTGGGTGCTAACACCCTCCCACACACTGTTCCCTCTTCACTAAATTAATACCACCCCAAAGTATCTATACTCTCATGAACTGGAGACTGGACCATATTCTAAAGCAGAAGAAAGTCCATTTCATTCTGTAAAGGAACAAGAGAATTTCTTCTTCTTCAATTACAATGCTATACTTTAGAGGTCTCCCACTCCCACACAGCCATCCTGTTTCTAAAAAAATAACAACATTCAGTAATTTGGAAGATTATCATCTCATAACTTTTATTTAAAATGTAACTAGATATGTCTTAAGGTGATCATCATTTTTTATTGATCAGTATTACATAATCTAAGTTTTTTGTTTGTTTGTTTTCAAAAATATGCAGACAATTCCATATTCTTTTACCTTCTTACTGCTCAATAAGACTACTATTCATTCCCACATGCTCTTTTGTACAAATAGTAGAATCTATCAGGATTCTTACCAAAGAAATGACTAACTGAATACTGGCTAAAATTTGCTTCAGATTACATTCATTTATGGGCCATTACCATTGCTCACCACATTTTCTAGATTTTCATTTTTAAAAATACCCTCAATACTAACATATTTCTACCAATCCAAAGTACTGGAAACTATTTTTTGTTGTTATTTTTAAGGAGAAATTTATATTTATTTTTGTGTGTTTCAACGTTTATTAAAGGGCCATTGGTTTGCATCATTTTTTAGTATGTTGGAAATACAGGATCGCTCCCTTCAGGTGGGCTCAACATAATGTTCCCACCACTCATGCACCCTAGTTCTCCACACAATTTTGAAAAGTGAAAGATTTCCAACCCCAAATTGAAAATCAAGAATGTACCCAACTTTACAGTGAACAGTTACACAACTATGCCTCATTGTCCAACAAGATCCTTAGCACAGGGGTTTCTAGAAGCCTTAGATGGGTTTGAGAAAGCGGCCTCACCTATTTCACAATACTGCTGATACCTAGCTGGAAAAAAACTATACAACCAAAGACTAATGTCAGAAAGGAGTTAGTTCATACAATGCAAGACGGAAAAGATGTTTTTATTTGTATGGCAGTTTGGGGATCTGATATTTCCTTCCTAAATGAAGATGAAGAAAAAAATGAAATATGAAATAAATTAAACAGTAGTCCCATTGTGTGTGTGGGAGGTGTGACCAGCAAAACAGACCCGCCGCCCCAACATTTTCCACACCGTCAAGCTTGAATGCAGAACTTGATTCACGGCTGCAAACATTATTTGCTCAGCTAGTTGCCTTTCTCACCCCATCTCTTACCACTTGTGCAAAAATCCTCAGTTTTAACATATGCTCAGAATTGCGCACGAAGCTGATTGGCCCACTTGGAGAATGGTTTCTCAGCCTTGCCAAGCTCAGTCAGATGTTCCAAGTACTTCCGTCAGAAGCCGCAGAACATCCTACTTGATTGTCGAGCTGTTCTCACCCATCCCTGAGAAGTCACCTGCACATTTTTACCTACCTCTGTCTGCAGAGCATACTTGGCAAGCTTCTACCATCACTCTGAGTCCTCTGAGACTAAATAATTGTTCCTACACTCTCTTCATGTCCTGCATATACCTCTGTTGCTAGTATTCCAGAGAATAATATGGCGGTCATAGGCTTCTACATTCGGTTTAAGACTTATTTACCTTTGTACCTCCAAATTGCAGAACTATGATTAGCATCTAATAGAATGATAATAAATGCACTTGTAAAGTGCAGCAGACTTGTATGATTGCTAATGCCCTCTCCAAGTTCAGGAAATCAAGTTAGCTGTGCAAGGGCCTGTACAAAGTCAATACAAGAAGGATGGGAAGAGCCTACCAGAAGTCCACTGCTGAGCTCCTGGAGTCATAGTATAAGAGTAAGTGATTAGGTCAAGCTTTATTCTATCATCACTTTAAAAGTTGGCCTTAGTTTTCTTCATATGAAATCATAAAAATTCTCAAATAACCAAAGTTCTCCTGACCAAAAGGAGAGAGAAGTGAGGGGTTTAACTTATACTACAAAACCATAATAATTAAGACAGCATGGTACTGGAATAAAAATAGATACACAAACCAATAGAACAGAAGGAAAGTCCAGAAATAAAGTCACACATGTATGATCAACTAATCTACAACAAAGGGGAAAAAAACATACAATGGAACAAAGATCATCTCTTCAACAAATGGTTCTGGGAAAATTGGACTGCTACATGCAAAAGAGTGAATCTAGAGTACTCCCTCACACCATGTATAAAAACCAACTCAAAATGGATAAAAGACTTGGATGTAAGATCTGAAACCATGAAATACATAAAAGAAAAAATGGGCAAAACTCTCCAAGACCTATACTTCAGAAACCCATTTCAGGACACATTTATAGATGCTAAAAAAATGAAAGAAAATATAAATAGCTGGGACTACATCAAATTAGAAAGTTTTGTACAGCAAAATAAACAATAACCAAAGCAAATGAAACCCAACCAAATGGGAAAAAATTTTTGTCCTTCATACAAGTGATAAGGGTTTGCTAACAAAGATCCACAAAGAACTCACACAACCTAACAAAAACAAAGCAAAAAGCCCAGAGAAAAAATTAGGCAGAACAGAAAAAAAGAGAATGGAGGTATTACAATTCCAAACTTTAAACTATACTACAAAGCCATAATAATTAAAACAGCTTGTTACTGGTACAAAAATAGACAATCAGACCAGTAGAACAGAATTGAATGTCCTGAAATAAAACCACACATATATAGCCAACTAATCTTTGTGACAAAGGAGTGAAAAACTTACATTGGAACAAAGATAGCCTCTTCAATAAATGGTACTGGGAAAATTGGACTAAGACATGCCAAAAAATGGACCAAGATAACTCCCTCACACCATGTACAAAATCAACTCAAAATGGATAAAAGACTTAGATGTCAGACCCAAAACCATAACATACATAGAGGAAAACTTGGGTAAAACCCTCCATGAATTACAATTCAGAAATCCCTTTCTGGAAACATCTACAGATGGCAAAACAATGAAGGAAAACATAAACAGATGGGACTACATCAAACTAAAAAGCTCTGTACAGCAAAAGAGACAACAGAAAAAAACAAAAAGAAGCCCAACCAAATGGGAAAAAAATCTTTGTCCTCCACAAGAGTGATAAGGGTTTAATAACAAAGATCCACAAGGAACTCACACAACTAAACAGAAGTAAAACAAGAAGCCCAATCAAAAAATGAGGAGAAGAACTAAGAAGACACTTCTCCAAAAAGGAAATACAAATGGCCAACAGGCACATGAAAAATTGCTCAATGTCACTAGCAATAAGGGAAATGCAAATCAAAGCCACAATGAGATACCACCTTACACCAGTAAGAATGGCCCACATCCAAAGAACAGGCAACAACAAGTTCTGGCGAGGATGTGGGGAGAAAGGAACACTCTTACACTGCTGGTGGGAACGTAAACTGGTCCAACCACTATGGAAAGCTGTGTGGAGGACCCTCAAATAAATGAAAATGGAACTACCATTTGACCCAGCAATTGCTCTCTTGGGAATCTACCCAAAAGAGACCTCAATGTGGGTACAAAGGGATACCTATGCTCAGATGTTTACTGCAGCACTATTTATAATTGCAAGGACTTGGAAGCAACCTAAATGCTCCAAAATGGATGACTGGATGAAAAAAAATGTGTTATATATACACTATGGAATATCACTCATCAATTAAAAATGACAAATTCGACGAATTTATAACAACATGGATGTACTTAGAAGAAATCATATTAGCAGAAACAAGTCAAAAAGAAAAAGACAGAAACCAAACCAAATGGTTTCACTAATATATGGAATATAGGGAAAAAATAAACAAAAGCCATGAGGAAAAGTCAAAAAAGCTAAGCACCAAACTGAAGCACTCAACTTCGGGCAGGGGGGTAAGTGGGGGAATGGTGGGGGGTGGTGAATCCCTGGGATTACAATGATGTGAAATTTATATATAAATAAATTTTAAAAATAAGTTAATTAATTTAAAAAAAATTAGGCAAAGAACTAGAAAGACACTTCTCAAAAGAAGAAATACAAATGGTCAATAGGCATATGAAAAAATGCTCAATATCACTAATACTCAGGGAAATGCAAATTAAAACTACAATGAGATACCATCTCACAACAGTAAGAATGGCCCATATTAAAACAAACAAACAACAAGAAAAACAGGCAACAACAAATGCTGACATATATGTATAGCGAAAGAAACACTTTTACACTGCTGGAGGGAATGCAAACTAGTTCAGCCACTATGAAAAGCTTTGTGGAGGACCCTCAAACTACTGAAAATTTAACTACCATTCGATATAGCAATCGCACTTCTGGGAATTTACCCGAAGGATACAAAAGCACTCATTCAAAAAGACACTGTACTCAGATGTCTATTGCAGCACTATTTACAATAGCCAGGATATGGAAACAACCCCAAAGCCCCAAAACTGATGAATGGGTCAGAGAGTTGTGGTACATGTACACAGTGGAATATTCATCAATCAAAAATAGACAAATTTATGTCATTTGCAGCAACATGGATGGAGCTAGAAGAATCATGATAGTAGAAATAAGTCAGAAAGAAAAAGAGAAAAATGGGATGATTTCACTTATATCAGGATTATAGGGAAAACAAACAAATGAACATGAAAAATAAAAACTGTCAACAGAACTGAAGCATAGAGCAAGAGAGGAGGAGGAGGGTAAAATTGGGGGAGGGATGGGCACAAGAGATTAAGATGGTTCACAGGTGATAAGATGGTTAAGATGGTTCACAGGTGGTGGGAGAACCTCAGGGTAGACAATGTGCAATCAATTGAAAAAAATAAAATAAAAAGTTGGCCTTATTTTTCTAGTAAATTTGAAGACATTTGGGCTGAGAACAAGCATTAAATTGGTAGCTGAGGGGATTCACTGCCGAGGCTTTATCACCTCAATGGTCCTCAGTTTGTTACTTCTGGGAGCAGAATGGATTCCACTTCATGCTCAATATGACAACTATAATTAAAAGACAGGCAACAGCATGTGTTGACAAAAATGTGAAGAAATTAGAATCTTCATACACTACCAGTGGAACTGGAAAATGATAGAGTTGCTTTAGAAAATCTTAACAGTTTCTTAAAAAGTTAAACTTGGAATTTCTATATGACTGTAATTCCACTGTTAGGTGTGTAGGACTATAGTGTTGAACTCTACTGTAGAGTTAACTTGTAGAGTTGAAGAAATGTTTGAACTTCTAATCCAGTTTGAATTACACTAATCTTTTACTAACAGAATAAACAAATACATAATTTCAATATATATTGCTAAATGGAAAAAGGAAATCCCCAAAAAGTCTTTTGTGGCCCTGCTAAGGGTATGGGCTAACGATTCCACTTAGAGGTGGTCCTCTAAGGTAGACCTGGAGGAACTATAGGTGTGACAGAGGACATCAGGTAACAGAGGTGGCTGACCAGCCCTGTGTAATGAACACAAGAGAGCTTCCAGAAACCATTCCAGAGAGCTTTTCTTGCCTGTGGGTCCTGAAATGGGAGGTACAAGTGCAAGTCATAGAAATATGAATTACTGAATTCAAACCAGGCCGGGGTGGTTTTTAGAAATAAAATTAGTAATAAACATCAATTTTTCACTCAGTCTCCTTTCTTTGTTCATCTGGACACTGCCAGATAGTCTGCTTGCAAAAGAGCTCTTCTCCCACTCCCACCAAATTCACAGACATGGGAAATGAGATGATTAGAGAATGCAAGTGGTTTATCAGAGCTAGATTGTACAGAAAGGAAAACAAACAAAGGAGTCACACCCAAGTTTCTACGACTAGGTTTTCCCACCACATGTGTCCTCTGCAAAGGGAGTATTTGGTTCTTAAATGAAAACATTTTAGCTGCAGCAAACGCTGAACATTGTACCTTCACTGAGCTCTATTTTTTTAACTAAAGAGTAATTGATGGGTAACATTACATGAGTTTCAGGTGCACAGCATAA
>PVHY01021543.1:0-23742 GCA_004024945.1 Uropsilus gracilis
ACCACTATGGAAAGGGGTGTGGAGGACCCTCAAGCTAATGAAAATGGAACTACCATTTGACCCAGCAATTGCTCTTCTGGGAATCTACCCAAAAGAGACCTCAATGTGGGTACAAAAGGACACCTGTACCCAGATGTTTACTGCAGCACAATTTATAATTGCAAGGTCATGGAAACAACCTAAATGCCCCAAAACAGAGAACTGGATGAAAAAAATGTTGTATATATACACGATGGAATATTACTCATCGATTAAAAATGACAAATTTGACAACTTCATAACAACATGGATGCATTTAGAAGAAATCATATTAGCTGAAACAAGCCATAAAGAAAAAGGCAGAAACCAAATGGTTTCACTAATGTATGGGATATAGTGAAAAAAAAATAAAATAAATAAAAGCCTTGAGGAAAGTCAAAACAAGCTAAGCACCAAAATGAAGCACACAACTATGAACAGGAGGGAAAGGGGGGGAAGGGAGGGGAGGGAGGGGGGGCAAACCCTTGAGATTACAAAGTTGTGAAATTTATATATAAATAAAGAAAAAGGAAAATAAAAAATAAAAATAGAAAATAGAAAGACAGAAAAATAATGGCCAGACAATGTGGTAACCATGCTAGTGGCCAGTGGGGTAGGTAAGGTATAGTGCTGACCTCTATCAAGAAGACTGGCACCCAATCCATCTTAGAGAAGAGAAGATGGAAAGATGTTCACAAACATTTAACAAGTAAATCTAATGTCTAAGCTGAAAAACCAAAAATGAAAACTAGAAAACAAACTCACTTAAGTGTCTTTGGACAAGCTGAGAGACAAGAGCTGCTACCTTGCAAGAATCAGCCTTACAATTGGGTTCAGGGATCACCAGGAATCCTCCAAACCCAAAGGGATCACACACAGCATGGCCAGATTCTCAGAGATCAGCTGACTGGTACATTTTCTTACTAGTACACCCCGTTCAGCACCCTGTTCACGAAAGAAATTGTTACCCTGAAGACAAAAGGAAAGTGTGTCAGAAAGTATACAGGCCTCTACTATACCAGCTGACACATGTCAGCAGGTGGTTTCACTCTGATAAGATGCTAGAGAGTACAGAGGGGCAGCAGTGGCAGCAGCAAATGTCAACAATACTAAGTCAGAGGTTGGACTCCTGTGGGAAACTCATAATTGTCCAGAATCTAGATGCAGATATCCAGGCAGGTCCACCATGCCTTCTCAATCAAAGTTAAAAAACAGAAGTCTGCATCTCTGTGTGTGTGTGTGTGTATGAGAGAGGGAGAAATAAAATGAAAGGGAAAAAAAAAAAAACAAAGAGCAGAGTAAGTTGTGATTCCATCTGAAGACAAGAACAACCAGAAATAAATCAAAGAGGCAGAAAGTACACATTCTTACACAGAAAGTGTCTTCCAAGTGGAAGAGAATGCTAATATTTGGGCCCCATGAATGCAACAACATAAGGTTACGTGAATTCGAAAGTTATAACAATTGGTGGTCAGACACAAGGTGGGATATTGTATGTCCACCTTCAATCCCAGCCCTACACACAAGTGTATGGTACCTGTATGCCAATTTTTTTTTTTATCTTGGGCCTGTTGACAAAACAAAAGGAGATGACTCACATAAAAACTTAGTACAGCTTCTGTCCCTGAAGTGGTAGTAGTGATTATTCTCCATTTTCCACTGTTGAGGGAATAAAACATTGATATAGTCAATAAATATTCTTGATATAGTGGGCCCTGCTTAGATCATTAAAAAACTACCACGTTATTTGAACTAATTAAGGTAATCACAATGAGTCCTTTGAAATTAGGAGACTTTTGGGGATGTATTTCTCTTATAGCACACTGGACCTATTTTCATATCTGTTAGCATTTTTCAAACTGGTACTCTAGAGAAAATATACATAGTTTTCTTCTTTTCATGATTTCGCAAAACTTTATAAGTACTCAAATTACCAACTACAGGTAAGTTTTAGTCTATGGTACTTCAAATTTTAGGGTTTCAAATACTAACCACAATGACCCTGAGCAAACTGTTGTGAGGAACAGGGCTGAGTTTGGCTCTGAAAAGACCGGGAAAATTTCACAGAACTGACCAAGTAGAACAATCATTGAGCAGGGTATAGGGGGCCAAGCCGCAGTCATGGCGTCTAGGACCTAGGCTTCACCCTGATCCAAATGAAAGATGGAGAGAAGAAAGGCAAAAGCAGGAATGGAGGGAGAATGGAGAGATATAAGAGAGGAAGGAAGAGGGTTGTACATACATAGATACATAAATAAATGCATATCCTTAAAAGAACATCTTGACTTATTTCACTGGCCTCCCTAGGATGCCTTCCAGCTCTTGCACATAAATGTCTAAGGGGGGTACCAACCATGTCCCTCCCTGAGAAGTTTACAGAGTTTTGATGGTGTTGGTAGGACATCTGGGAAACTGAAGGTCAGAGAGAGGGTAGGTCTCCACAGTCACACAGTTGAGTCTACAGCTCCTTCCCCATTTAGAAGAATTTTCATGTAAACTGGTGTTCAGAGGATGGAGCAGGTGAGAAAATTGTTACACTGGGATTCTTAGATAGCACCTTCCAAAATTACTCGGTCCTAATATTTAATGTACCGTGTGCAGAATTTTGATGAGTAAGTCACCTGTGCTTAGAGGAATTCAAGGACCCTTTCTTCACTCAGCTGTAGCCCCAGTGTCTAGAATAGTACCCAGCACAGAACAGACACTTGATAGATATCTGATGAATCATGAATCAGAGAAGTAGCCATTTCAAAAAGTGTGAGGGCTCTGTCTGCTGTGGAGCAAGAATGAAGCTTCAAGAGTAACAACTGGAACAGAGGTTCTACCTCTGCTACCTAATGGAAGAGCAATGATAAGCAGTATCTTCCATAATCATTACTTCATGGGTGGAATAACCTCCACTGAGACACTGTTAACCTCAGTTGGAGTCATGCTAGTAAAAGCCATCTGTAAACAGTAATGTGTTACAAACAAGTTGATGATGGTGTAGGCCCATGTAGGAAAGGCATGCAGAGTATTTCAAGAATCAGAAACAAATAAATGCTAAGAGCCCCCCACCAAAAAAAAAAAAATACAAGGCAGATTTTTATTTAAAAAAGGTTTAGGAAAAGACAATATTCTATTTTAGAAACAACTTGAGAAGTTGAGGCCTGAATGTAACCCAATCACATCCCAGACAGCAAGGTACCAGACCTGCCCATGCCACTCTTATACCCAGCTCAAGGGTCTTCTCAAATTACCCACAGCAAGGGAATTTGTTGTGGTTTAATAAAATAATTATTCAATAAATGCCCACATGGGTCTATTACTGTTTCATTGATGCCATGATCCCATCATGTGTTGTGTTATGTATAGGCATCACCATTAGATATATCTGAAAAACAAAGGCCTAAACCAGATAAGGGTACTTCCTTCTTTTATTTTGTTGCAAATTCCAGGTGGGGAAGAGAAAATGGATGCCAGGATGATCTGTGAGGGGGAAATGGAGCCTCTGTTTTTTAGGAGGAGGGGGAAAAAAGGAAATAAAAAGAAAGGAGCAAGATTAGGGAGACATAGACTTTTGAGTAGAGGAGAGATGAGAATATGGGCCATTAAGGGGGGGCCTGAGTGGTCAGGCTGGGTGGAAGCCCCCTGGCCTGGAAAAGTGAGTTTGTGGTGGTAAGGAGCCATGGTGGGAAAGTGGCCAGCAGAAGAGTGGCTGGTGTGGAGAGCATGGCACTATAGCAAGGTAGCATAGAAAGCTGGTACCTGGAGGTAGACAGGGATTTAGAAAGCTAATTTTTGCATCAGCATTTGTTGAAAAAGTTTGAAGTGCCTTGGAGAAGTGGAGCAGTTCAGAATGCTGGAGAGAGAAGAAGCAAAGAGAAGATGCTGGAGAAAGATTGAACTTTGCAGAGTGCCTGCCTCGGGTTTGGAGGGGCAAGAGACACCATCATGGACATGGGTCTTTGGGACTAAAAATGGTAGCTGGGGTAAGATAACTGGCTATTTGTGGCTTTGAGGATTTTTTTGTTTTCCCACTTACTTTTTCTTGTAAATAAAACCCTGTTGTTCAAATTACATTTGACTGGAAACTGCTATGTGGAGGTGGTAAGAACGTGAAAGAATCTGGGCAGCATAAGTTACATTTTAAAAGTGTCACTTTCTTCCTTTGGCTTGTTACTTGAAGGCTTCTGCCCCCTTTGACCAATACCATCATTGGGAATATAAAATGTGCTTTACATGGCTCTTTCTATCTGGTTCCTTATATAAAGGAAAGGAGGATTAAATGGGCTCAATTATGTAAAATTTTTAACAAAAGAACCCTGTTGTCAAAACCCTGTGCATATAAATATCAAGATAGCTTATCTATTATAACTGTATACAGAAATTATACATGGGACAGGTCCTATGTAAACAGTCTACGTGACTGCTGCAGCTGCAGTATAGCAGGGGACTAAGCCACAATCTCTCCCCACACACTTTCAATCCATCCTCTTCAATGTCTCCTTCAACACTGTGTAAACAGTGGGACCCAGGGAGCACAACTGAGGTGCCTCAATAGGAGGCTCCCTGTGGTTCTTTCTGCTACAGAAAATTTGGGTATGTTTGAACTGACTGGCAGTGTCCCCATGTGTCACTCTGTCCTCTCCCCAGTTATGGTCCTCTATTTCTTTATAAATGTCTCTTTTACTGTCCTTGTTTGAACGAATTCAAAAATTAATAATAAAACTCTTCAGAAATCCTCCTAGCTCCTAGCTGTGTAATTAAGTCTGAATTTATCTGACTGCATAGACACAGTTGGGTTTTTCCTTGTGAAATCACACACAGCGCAGCCATAGGCACCCAGAGCAAGCCATCGCTCTATTCAGAAATTATTCCAAACGTCTGCATATACACCTGGCTGTGAGGGTTTCCCAGACACAGGAATGCTCTGGTCATTCATTATCAAGGCGCATTAGGTAGCTATTAGACAAATCATCCTACCAACTGTTCTCTGAAACAGGTATGTTTTTCCGATTTCAGTCAATGTATAAGTGTATGGGTTCCCTGCCTTTTATTATTATTACTATTATTGTTGTTGTTATTATGTTATTATTATTACTGCAGCATCCACCTCTTTGTGCCTGATGTTGACTTGTCCCAATAATCAAAATATAGTCATTAATCAACTCCATGCTGAGGACTCTCCTCAAGGTTGGCCATCAACCCATGTTACTGTGACAGGTGGGAATGATAGGCAATTTGAAATAATTTTCAAGGATATGACCAGTTGTTTTCAAGAGAAGACTGAGTCATAGTCCTTTTTTTACCCTGCCTTCATGGCAAAAGACAGATATGACCCAGGTGAGATGGTGTAGCTTCTAGCAGGCAACAGGAAGCTCACCAGCTCACATCTCCCAGAAGTGGTAAAGTCAGAGTCAGAAGGAACTTGGTAGACATCTGGGAAACAGTCTCAGATGGAGGAGAGAGAGAATGCCATCATATAGTTGGTGAGGCAAGACAGAAACAAGCCAGTACTGTTAGTCTCCATACCAACCCCCATGGCCAAGCCAGACTCTGCTCCTAATAGGACTTCTTGCTCTAGTGTGAGGAACTATAGTCCTCCCAGAGGCTGAGAGACCTCTGATTCTTAATCAGAGAGCCACAGAGAAAAGTCAGACTACAGGTTTCCCATTTAAACACTTCTTACATGCTTCTTGCCCATCTTTTTTAGTCAATATAGTATATTTTAATCCAGAGCAGAGCAGAATATTTTTAAAAATTTAATTATTCAATACAATAAAATTCTTTCATTTTAAGAATAAGCATTGCTATAAAGCTACAGAAATAAAGACCACATGGCAGCATAAGGTAATATATAAATCCGAGGAACAAAATAATCCAGAAAAAGACCACATACATATGATTATGAACAAAGATGCCAAATTAATTTAATATAGAAAGAATACTCTCTCTGAATTGTTGTTTGTGAAACAGGCCTGGAGTCTGAAGACCTCAGGTAGGCTCTTTCTTGGTTCTTGTCTCAGGTGAAGAAAGAATTTATCAAGACTAAAACAAGATATTTGTTTATAGATAGGAAGGACAGGAAACTTCTCTGAATGGAGAGGGGTTTCAAGTGGGTGGCCACTGAGGTGGCAATAAGTAGGTGCTTTTATGGCTACAGCGGGCAAGGAGTGGGACTTCGGTTGTTGGGTGTTTCCACATTGTGTCTCTTAGTGATTGGCTGGCCTTGCAGAAGTATCCTAGGCTACCTATGTCTACTGAATTTATGGGGTTCTTCTAGGGCCCCCAGGTCCACTGAGTTTGCCATACTACCTACTTACCTTCCCGAAACCAGCCTTTTTCTGTTGCTCTAGCGTTATTATTAGGTTGATGTTCTGAACTCTCAAATCAGACTGATCAATGGAGGGAAAGCAGGGAAGAGGGAAGGAAAAATGCCCTCTTGTGTTTCTCAATCAGGCTTATAAGTGGACATAGGGTCTTGGGGCACCTTGTTCCTAACTAACTGCCTATACCCATTTCCTAACTTCCTCCTTCACCTTCAACCACTGGTACTGAAACAAGTAGGAAACCATATTATAAAATAAACTCAACCCATACTTGTATATGATAATGAACTCAAAATAAGTATAGTGTATGATAATGAACTCAAAATAAATCATAAATCTAAAATGAAAAACTACAAAACTTCTAAAAGAAAAAATAAGGCAAATATCTTTGTAACTTTGGATTAAAAGGCAAATTCTCAACAAAGATACCTAAAGCGTGATACATCAAAGAAAAAAAACTACAATTTGATAACATGCCTCAACGTATTAAAGACCATATACGACAAACCCACAGTTAGCATCATATTTATGGTAAGAAACTGATCAGGGACAAGACAAGGATGTCCACTTTCATCACTGCTCTTCAACGTAGTATTGGAAGTCCTAATTAGAACAACTGGGAGTGAGATTATAGGGTTGAATGGTAAATATCTGCTTAACTTAGAAGAAACCTCCCAACTGTTTTCCTTAAATCTATGAATGTGCATTCTCACCAGCCTTGAGAATTTTATCTGTGCCTTGTCAACACTGTCATTGTCAATGTTTTTAATTATAGTCATTCTACTGTCATATGAAATGATAACTTATCAAATATTTTTATTGCTGTTGTTATACCAACAAATATATTTTTAAACCCCCCCAAATCAAACTTTTATTTCTAAAAGGTGAGTTTTGCTTTATGTAAATTATATCTTGCCTCAACCTCTGACACTCTCTCTCAAGTACAAATGTAGAATATTTACCCCTGGATATTATGTCAGTACCTTCAAGAAAGACTTTTCCTCAACCATTTTTCTGTTCACTGCTGCTGTTCTCCACTAACCCAAGTTGGATGTTTCATGAAATGTTTTTATTTCACAACACTTGTGACCCACAGCTTAATAAAAAAAACATCCTGAGTGTATATGTTTTGTAATGGTCTTCACATCCAGCCTTTCTTTGTTCTCACCACACCCCAACCAACACACATCATCAGGTCAAGTCAGATTGGACCCTGGTGGTTCATACTCCAGGGATAACTTAAAATGTCTTGTGTTCTCTGTGAAAAAAAACTGAATTATTAAAATGCCATGATCATCATGGTTTCACAGGACTGCAAATGGATATAAGAATTTTTAAATGACCAAAAATTAAATTATTTAATCTTTAATGATTTGAGTCAAATTTTCAAGAAAGATCTGTATGAGATGATGGGGGTGGATATGGCACAGAACTGAGGGTGTCATATTCTGGAGCCCACACATAACAAACAGGGCAGCGAAAGACTGTGACCATGTTCTTTGCCCAAACTGGGACCTCTCTCGTAACACAGGGCATGCTCTAAGTAACTGAAGCAGACATGTTAGGAGTGGCAGGGCCAGGTCTAGAGGGCAGAAAGTGGGAGGGCACCACATGCTCTACCTACAGGCCATAGCTTACGCAGATTTTCCTGCTTCTGCCCAGAACTTTCTGCCTGCCCAGCACTAACACTCTCCTTCTGTACTGCCTGCTGGGCATATGCAGCAAAGACCAAGTCGGCTACCCCTCAAAAGTCCTTCCATAGTGACTTGTCAATGAAAAAGTGTTGGTATGATGGTAAGATCTCAGAAACATCAGAATTCCGGTGGGGTTCTCTGTCCCTGAAGAGATGCCTTCAGAACTGCTCAACCCCCAGATACCCATTTGCACATCCTTCTGTAACATGACCTGGGGCTGTCACCTACCAACTGAAAAGGCACAGGGAGAGAAACCAGAAAAATATTCCTCAGACAAGACATGGTACCTGAGGCAAATCCCACTTCTGGACCACAGTTACCTCATCTGTGACATGAAGGGAGGTTTCTAAGAGACTTTCAAGCTCCTAGATTAAATATCACACCAGGCCTGCTACTCTGGTAATCAAGAAAAAAACACTGTGGAAAATGGAGGTAACTTTCATCCAGTTAACTTATCTACTAAATTATCTCAAATGGCTATTTTCACTCACCTGAGGATAGGAAATATTTGCTGTTCTAAAGGCATATAATTTGAGACCTGACAACTTTTGAAAACAGAAAGTTCAGTTCTGAGAAAAGCTGCTTGATATTATTATGCTAAAGAATATCAGGGAAATCTGAGAACACAGCCTGGAGCTGCTTAGAATGTGTCCCCAGGTTCACAGGTGACATGGTGGTGGGAGAACCTCAGGGTATAAACACACACTCACACATATGTAGTAGGCAAAAAAAAAAAAAAAAAAAGACTGTCCCCAGGGTGTCAGAAGAAATGGGCATAAGGCACTTCCTTCCCAAACATTCTTTAAATTTCAACAGAGCAGTGTTTCACTTTGTGATTTTACTTTACACCCATCCTTAGACCCAGCAGTCATTCTGGTCACACAGACGGTCTGAATCAATTTTCCCATCCTTTCCCCCAAATCAGAGAAGAATAAGTGACAAAAGGGTTTAGAGTGCTTTGTTTTCTTCCAAAACTGTAGAGGTGAGTCTTGTAGACCATCTCAATAACGTGGAGACCTAACATGCTATTGTAGGACTCAGATTCAAATCATTTAAATTAAGGCTCCCACACATTATCTACACACATTTAAATTAAGACTCCCACACATTATCTACACACATGGACTTCCCCTTCTAATTTGTCTATTAAGTTTTGAAAACCTGATGCTTAAGAAAAATGAAATAAAAGACTTCTAAACACATACTATTTTTCTAAATTCCTCCCTTGCACAAATAACAAAGGAAATGTCTTATGATTTGGATTTAGACAGCTCCTAGCAAAGGGGATTTTCCTGCTCCTATAGTCCTCTCCTGAAGGAAATTAATTACCTAAGCTTTCTTGTAATTTAGAATCTTTCAATGGGCAGAGAGTGAGGCAGAAATCATAGTGATAGGTGAATTAAGACCAGCTGATGACACCTTAACCATGACTTTTTTTGACACACTCAACCAGGGAATATTAAGACAACATGGGCTTTTCCAGCACCAAGTGGCATATTTGTGTCCAAGAGGAGAAGTAAGAAGTGTTGAGACAGATGGAGGAAGGGCAATTCCCAGGGGTAAGATCATACCCAAATGTGACAAACTGCCCAACCCTAGTAATTTCCACCTGTTCCTTGTCCTTGGTCCTGCTCTAGGCACTGCTTGCTAACAGCCTGCAGGTAGATAGCTGCAGGGGAACCCACCAAGGAGCAGAGGTCACTGGGTTGGGAGGGACAGCATGTTTGTGAGGAAGATGCATAGACAGACCCTAGTAGACTAGTGTTAAAATTTAGTCCTGCATTTGAACTCGAAGGATTGTGACCCAAAAATGAGATGAAAGAGATTTGAATCAACAATTTTAGTGGAAACAGACTCATTACTAACTCACTGCAAGCTTAACATGAGCTAAATCTCTGACACAGCTTTAGTAATATTTACTAATAAGTGAGGACCTCCTCAGGGAGGAGAACTTCGACCTGTACATCTCATCACCTCCATATCTCCGTGGTATCAAATTCTATCAACCTCAGTGACTCCACCTTCAGTCATTTCTGTGACTGCTAGTCACTGTGTCCAAGTATCTCCCTCCCATCACCTCCCTTTCTTTGCACCACCCCCATCTGTGTTTCTATAACTCACCCTACCCTCCTGAGCTGCAGGCACATTTCCAAATGTCTGGAAGATCTCTCTACCTGAACTTTCCACAGACCTTTGTTTACTTTGCAGTAACATACATCTTCTGCCTGCCACACACCCATACCTATCATGCTTCAGTTCTTCTGGAGACTCTGAGTCTTGTTGCACACCACTCCATTTCTTTTCCTCACTTTCTGCATTGGTCACTTCCCAGAGAGCATTTTCAATTATTCTCCACTTGCCTGCATTTGCTCAGGCCATCAGCACCTCCTCCTGAATAACATTTTTTTCTGGTATCTCTTCCCCATTCACAGAAGAGTATCAGAGTACTTCAAAATTCTTTTTGCTCATTATCACATCCCCCCATAATACTCTTCATCTCCTACAGAATAAAGCACGGGTCTTGTAAGAAAGTTTCTGAGATCTCTGAAGACCCAGGATCTACACACCTCTCCCACCTGCCTGCCACTCCTGTTCACATGGAGGATATCCTATTATAGCCCTTTCACACTAGATCCTCAGTAGGGATTACAAAAGCAGTTCCACTCGATCTCCTTGGTTTAAAACTTGGCATGAATGCAAGCTTTGTGAAGGAATTCTCCGTCACCTTGCCCTAACTCCAAAAGTGATGCTCTCCTCTTATTTTGAATGTATTTTCATGGACTTCACATATGCCAATCTTGCCATGAGACTAAGAAATTTGATGACAAAACCACGTCTTGTATTTGTGGCTCCAGAACCAGACTCAGAGTTTTCAAATGCTTGCTGAATTAAAAAAGATAAATTAATTGATGCCTAAATTCATGGATGGATGGATGGATGGATGGATGGATGGATGGATGGATGGATGGATGGATGGATGGATGGATGGATGGATGGATGGATGGATGGATGGATGGATGACGGGTGAATGATGGGTGGATGGATATATTCCACCCTCTTTTTTATCTTAAACTGATAATATACTGACTCCTCCTTCCCACACTCGCTAGGTCTCCTCCCAGGTGTTTTCTCCTGAAACTACTTTCAGCAGCAGGATTATCATTCCCAAGCCAGCCTTTAGCTCACTTGTATGGAAGCATCTTATGAAAAGTGTATCTAATTAGACTCCTGGAGCAAAGAAGCTCAAGACACAACAAGTTTACATCTTAGTAAGCTGCTTTTGGAAATGGTGGCACTGACTTCCAGAAAAGAAATAGACTTTCTGATGGGTAACTATTTATATGAGTTTTTGAAGGACATCTTCAGAACAAGAGAAAAGACATCATATAGTCATCTCTTATAGGAAAACAAAAATGCTTTGGGGAAATGGAGAAGAAGAAGAATGACAAGTAAACTTCTCTGAAATTTGCGTAGCCTGTGACTACCAACTAACCAATGACATTTTAAGCAAAGCTGAATAATAAGCAGGTAGCAGTAACAGTTTATAGATCCATTATGGTGAAAAATGGGAAGGAATTTTATTGACTGTTAATTAAAATCTTATAACTTTTCAGAGCATCTGACAATAAAGACAAAGGCATTCATTACATGTATACAGGACTCATGATATGTAGGCAATCAGTGTATTTTATTTTGCAAGGAACTTTCAAAGGATATGATGCCCCAGTTTGGGTAAGATTCCCATGATCTGCAGACATTCTATCAGAGTTTAAATGCCAACATTCAGAACACCTTCAAAGGGTTGCATTTACAGGATGTCATTTTGTGTCATGCTATTTACCTGCCTCTCATAATGACTCAAAGACTGGTGTTACTTCAGTCCTAAAGATTTATTGCACTAGCTACCAGAGACATTTTTAGGATGAGGTCTTTTGTTTCATAGTCTGCCCTCTTGAAAAGTCAGAGCAGTAATAAGACAAGCATAACAAAAACAAAATATTTTCAAAGAAATTATGATTATACTGTAAGTCAATCTTTTCTCTAATTTAATACACAGTTAAGTGTTTCTAATGGACTTGGTCAAACAGTCACTCTAAGTGTAAGGGGAGGGAAATATATATAAAAAAGAAGAAATGAGAAATACTTTAACTTTCAGTAGGGTATGACAAATGGACATTTCTACAAGCAAGGAAACAGGTTCAGAGAAGTTCAAAAAGCTAGCCCAAGAAGAACATATCCTGTACTTAATGTCAGAGATACGGATGGGAGAAGGTTGCAAGAAGAGAAGCAGCCTCAAATGTCACAGTGGTGAAATAATGAGACTACAAGGTCTGGCTGAGATGGAAGGCTATACAAGGGCAGCTCTGTGGGAGACAAAGAGTCCATCCAACCCCTGAACCTCCCAGAAAACAAGGCCAGGGCTCTGTCTCACAGAGGTAGCCCCACTCTATATTGTGAAAATAAAAACTGAACATCTGGGTTGAAGTAAACCTAGATTTATAATTTCCAGGTTCCTGACAGAAGCAAATATCCTCCCTGGAGTGTTTTAAATTCAGGCCACAGACAATCCCCACATGTAAACTTGAATTGCTTAAATCACTAAATGTGTCAAAAAAGATGTGGTATATTTACACAATGGAGTATCATTCAGCAATCAAAAACAACAAATATGACACATTTGTGGTAACATGGATGGACCTAGCAGGAATCATATTAACATAAATAAGTCTGAAAGAAAAGACAGAAACCATATGGTCTCACCTAAATAGGATACAGGAATAGCAAGCAAAAAGCCAAGAAAAAGTAAAAATAAGCTAACAGTAGAACTGGAGCAAGCATGTAGGGAGGGAGAAGGGGAAGGAGAAATCAGAGAAGAGAGAGCACAAGAAGATCAAGATGAAGGCTAATGGGTGATAAGGTAGGGGGAGAATCCTGGAGAACGCAATAATGCAATATATTTTTATATAAATACAAAAATATGTAAACAAGAAAATGATTAATGAAAAAAATGGAATTAAATTGAAAATAGCAAAGGAAAGAAGTCAATCTCTTCAAAACCCTTTTTTACCACCCTGTAATATAGCACATTTAGTAGTTTGGTAATTTCAAACATATTTTTTAAGGAAAAATAACTAAATTTAATAAATAATGTTTAAATGAAATAAATAAAAATCACTAAATATTTGAGGAAACAAGCCACACCCCTCTAGAGTCAACAAAGGGAAAAAGTGAGAGAAGATACTTACACTAAAAGAACGAATAAATGGGAATGGTAAGATACCCTAGTATAAGTATGTTTAAATATTTTTGTAGTGATGTATCATTAAATTACATCCTTGTTTGTTATATCACAACATAGGATGTCTCCCTTCAAGTGCAGTCACCAAAATTTTCCCACCAACAAAGCACCCATCATCCTCCACCATAGTCCATTGTGATCTTCTCCACCACCATTTTTCCCTCCTTCTTTCTCTTGCCTTTGATGTTTCAGTTTTATGATCAGCTTTCAAAGGTCAGTTTTTAAAGTTTGTCTTTGTTACTTATTTTTATCTCTTAATGATTCATTTATCAATTTTGGCATTTAGTTTGTTTCCTTTTATTGGTTATTGTAAATAGTGCTACTATAGGTATAGGTGTGCAGGGTTCCTTTAATTAGTGTTTATGTGTTCTTTGGGTAGATAGCTAGAGTAGAATTGCTGGGTCATATGGTAGATTCATTTTAAGTCATTTAAGGAATCTCCACGCTTCTTATCACAGGGGCTAAGTTAGTCTGCATTCTCACCAACAATGTAAGAGGGTTCCTTTTAGTACACATACTTCCCAGGTTGTTTGTGTTTCTGTTTTTGTTGTTGTTGTTTTTTATATGGACCATTCTCATGGATGTGACATGGTTTCTCAAAGTGATTCTGAATTTAATTTCCCTGATAATGATGATGAATATTTTTTCATATGTCAGTTGATCATCTGCATGTCATCTTTGAAGAAGTGCCTATTTAACTCTTCTGCCCACCTCTTGATAATAATGTTAGTTTTATTTTTGTTGAGTTGTATGAGTGTTTCATAGACATTTGATATCAATTGCTTATCAGTTGCATGGTGTGTGAATATTTTCTCCCATTCAAAAGGGTATCTGTTCATTTTGATGACTGTCTCTTTCACTACACAACTTTTTAGTTTGATGTATTCCCAGTTGTTAATTTTTTCTCTTATCTTCCTTGCTGCTACAGATGAGTACATAAAGATGTTTCTGAAGTTTATGTGGTGGAGTGTTTTGCCTGTTTTCTTCTATATACATTATGGTTTTAGGTCTTTTCATCCAAACCTCCAAGGATGGATTAATACTCATACTACTTAAATTCTTCCAAAAATTTAGAGAGATCAAATATTTCCAAACACATATGCTGAGAGCAACATTATTCTAATATTAAAAACAAATGATAATCTCAAACACATACATACACACCTTACAAATCAATGTCTTTATTGAACATAGGTGAAAAAATCCTCAATAATTCCTTAGCCAAATGAATCCAACAATGTTTAAAAGGAAGTGAATCACATCTGAAAATTAATCAAGATAATTTATCAAATAAACAAAAAAATAAAAAACAAATGAACATACCAACAGATGCCAAGAAAGCATTTGTTAAGGTTCAACATCCATTTATGAAGAAAACTTTAAAAAATGGGGTGAGATATATACATTAATATAATAAAATATATGATAAACCCATGACTAACATCATCCTCAATGGTGAAAAACTGAAAGCTTTTTCACTAACAACTGGTAGAGTAAAACATGTTCACTTTCACCACTACTATTCAACGTAGTATTGGAAGTCCCAGAGAGAGCAACTAAACAAGAGAAAGTTACAAAAGAATTCCAAATTGGGAAAGAAAACTAAAGTCATTATTATTTGTGAAGGGTATACTGCGGTAATTAGGGGAGCCGTGTTCCCCAGCATGGTGGTGCTGCATTAGAATGGCAGTCATTGTGCACTGGTGGGCAGAGATTTGGAGAAAGGAAGCCAAGCCTTTTCACAAGAGAAAAGATGGAAAGGGAATTTAAGAGGAAGGAGAGAAAGAAGCTGGAGAAGAAGGGAGAGAAAGCAGAGGAGCAGCAGGGGTTTGGAGGCCTAACAACTGACACTACCATGTGCAGCAGCAGAGCAGGGAAGAAAGCCACACTGTGGACTTCCATGCCCAGCCTAGGCAGGTGAGGAGCCCAGGAAAGCATGTTGGAGAAACTTGTGACTTTTGTAAGCTGAATTGGAAATGTAGTACTTGAAAACTTGCTTTAACTTTGAAATTGTGAAGTTTGGGAATTGTCTGGAGACCTGAAGAGCACGTGATGTGTTGCTGTTTTCCTTTGTGAGATGTCTGAAGTGGTTGCTGCTGTTGTACTGAGTCTTGCTGGTTTTGGTATACTTTAGAGTTGAATTTGAAAGAATGTTGGAGCTTTGTCTTTTGGAGAGGATCAACAACACCATCTTGGTTTCTTCACTGGATTTGAATCTCCCACCTTTAAAGGAGGATGGACAATACCATCCTGGTTTCTTCTAATCTGGCTTGAAGATGGGACAGCCACCCCATTGTGAACACATATGGCTAAGGACCCATGTGCAGTTTTTTGGACTAGAGGCTGAGCTAGTTAGTAAGATAATCAAAGGAGGTCTGTTGTATGCTCAGTGACTTGTCTACTTTGTCTTTTTAATGAGTAAATCTGTTTTTGCCTCTTCTTAAAGTTGATGTGATCTTGCTACTACTTGCATGGACTGGGATGAACCTGATGAGTGGCTAGGTTTAAAGAGCTAACTGCTCCTGTTTGTAAGTTTAATTAAGTACTCTGTTTTGTTGGTTTTGTTGCCTGATTTCAATTGCAGATTATTTAATAAAATGCATAGATAATACAAAAAAACCCAATGAAAAAGTAATTGAAAAATAAATCACCAAAGTAGTAGGTTATGAAATCAATACACAAAAATCTATGCAAGCAATTGGCTATAGAAAAAGGAAATTAACAATCCTATTTACAATCACACCAAAAAAAAAAAACTGAATACTAGGAATAAACCTAACAAACTAGGTAAATAATATATGCCAAAAAAAACTTTAAAAAAATAAAAAACACAAGGAAATAGAAAAACATTCCCTGCTCATGGATTGAAAGAATCAACATTATCAAAATGGCATCCTACCCAGAGCAATAGATACATTCATTACAAAATCAAAAAAATTTCAATGAATTATAATAAAAAGTCAATAGTGTACCTCAAAGAATAAGACAAGCATTACTGAAATTCATATGGAAATGCAAGAGACCTTAAAGAACCAAAGCAATCCTTATAACAAAGAGGAAGAAAGTCAATATCATACTTCCAGATTTCAAGTTACCCTATAAAGCCATAATAATTTAAACAGTATGAGACTGGAGGTGGGGGGAAGACACACAGACCAATGGAGTAGAGTTCAGAGTCCAGAAATAAACTCAATCTTATGTGGACATAATCCATTAGTCTATGACAAATGTATTTAATCTATGATCAAAGAGCCAAGAATATACACCAGAATATGGACATCCTCTTCAATAACAGGTGTTGGAAAATTGGACAGCTGCCTGAAAAACAATGAAACTAGACCATTATCTCTGGTAGACCATGAGTGCTTTGCTGGTAGGTAAGCTATGGTGACTGCAACTTAAGTGGGAAAGATCACATACTTATAAAACTAGAAGGACTCATATTAGGAGAAATAAGCCAAAAAGAAAAAGAGAAATACAGGATGGTCTCACTTATATGACTGATAGAGGGAAAAACAAACAAACGAATAAAAAAATTAGAAACAACCAATGGGGCTGAATGATGGAGTGAGAGAGGAGGAGGTGAAAGAAGGTGGGGGAAGCAGAGGGCACAAAAGAGCAGGATGGTTAACAGGTGTATGGAAATGGGAAAACCCCGGGGTACATAATAATGTAATATATATATACACATATATATGCAAAATTAAAAAATAATAAATTAAAATCAGCCATTAAGAGATAGTTGACATTCTCTGTGAACATCTCTTCTATACTACTCCCCATTATACATTCCCAGAAATAATAATCAGTACACTGAATTTGATGTTTATCATTCCTGTGGTATTTGAAACTTTTAAATCACACATATGAGTAAATAATATATTATTTTGCATGGTTTATAATTTTGTAATTATGGTATTGTAATATGTATACCACTCTGTAACTTGTTTTCTTCCCACAAAAAAATAAACAAAAATGTAAGTCAACAGTATTTTGACTTTAAAATTTTTTACACTAAAAATACTTTAATTTGTAGTCAAAAATGTTTAGAAAAGTACTAACTACACATCCAGCTTAAGAACAAAAAATATATATATCAAAAAAATAGAAGGAAGAAAATAAAGATGAGAGAAAAAATGACTTAGGAATACCCTAAATATGGTCAATAAAGCAAAATTACACAGCTGTACAATTAAAAATGGTTATGATGGTTTAAAGACTAGTATATCTCAAGTGTGTAAAGTTTGTATGTCAATTATCTGTAATTGTTTGGGGGAAAAAAGATGGCATGACACTTGTAGAAACATTCTATCATGGATTGATGGATGGATGGATGAGGGATGGATGGGTATATTCCACCCTCCTTTGTATCTTAAACTGATATTATACACTGAAAGATTTAAGTGAACGATTGGTCAGTGAAAAAGGCAAATTGCAAAAGAGTAAAATCTTGTTGTTGTTACTTGAAAGGAGGAGCTGGACAGAGGACAGGTTGAGAAACATCTCTTCAAACAGTCACCTGAGGACAGGGAGAGTAGCCACGAGATAAGAATAGAGGAGGATGTGGAGACCCCAAGATGTGTGCAAATTTAGGAAGAAAAAGGTAGTCCCTACTGCTCAGCCACCTCCAGGCTGTTTTATGGGTTCTGCCTCCTTTCTTGGAAATTCAATGCCACATATAGGTCCCCAGACTGCTGTTCATTAGCAATGTGACCATAGGCCTGCCAATTCCCGTATTTCCTCACATATCTGTGGCTGTGGGTTTTCTTTCCTCATCCAGTCTTCTGTCTCAGAGCAGACACCAGCTAACCAGGACAGTCATCAAAAAGAATTAATTCCAATCAGGTGATATGAACTTCACCTAGCTTCACCAGGTGGCACCTCCTGATTGCCTGAAGTGCCCTCACTCAGCGTTAACATAATGTGTGAGATAAAGACATGTTATTGAAACTGGGTGAAGGACAACATTTTTACATCAAAGAGACCTCATTCAGTTTTTCTGCTACTTCTTTAAAAAGGCTGTTTCTACACTCACTCCAAAGAATTTGGGGTTTTGTTCCTACAGCACATGCTCAGGATAGGAAGCTGTTTATTTTCTCTCCTTGGCAGTTAGTTGGCAATAAATCTATGCAGCCTCATCAGAGCAACTCCAAGGGACTTCTGTAGCAAAAAATAAGGTATTTGATTTCACTTCTCTCTCCAGATTTGTCTCCCTCCAAAGGACCTACATCCCATATATTGAAATAGTCCATGTGCAGAAAGTCATCTTTCCCACCAATAACATGGGAAACCCATAGCAGCAGTGGTATGTGCAGGTTTGGATGAGCCAGTAGAGACAAAATATGGAAACATATTGCAATGTGATATATGAGAATGAAGGATGAGGGCTTAGCAGCTGTAAAGTTTCCAAAGGCCCTGCCCTCACAAGTCACAGAGCAACAGGGGAGGCAAAATTACACATGAAGAATGATAGGAAGGATAAGACAGGTGTCACTGAAAAGCATGTTCATAAAGGCCTAAGCGGTTCATACAAGAGAAATATTATAGAAGTCAAGAGATATTTTGCAGGGAAGTTGAGCCTTGAAAGTGGTTGAATTGGCACATAGGCATAGAAGGGGATGGGAGACTTAGAGGGAGTAATATGCAAAGACTCAAGTATGGGTATGCATTAGGGCTATGTATTAGTTAATCTGGCATGGCCTAGCAAATTATCCAAAACATTTAAAAGACCAAATGTGTTATCATACAACACTTCTGGGGTTGGAATCAGGACTGGCTTGATTGGGTGTTGAGATGTGATGAAATTGTGGAGGTCTGTCGTCATGTGGCAGCTTGACAGGGGCCAGAGAGTCCACTGTACCATGGAGTACTCCCCTGACTGTTGAAAAAATATCTTGGATGCTTGCCATGTGAACTTCTCCATTTGTTTGGTGACATTGCAGCTGGCTTTCATGCTGATCTCAACTGTCATTCCACATTTCCATCCCATCCATTCCTTAGAAATGATTAAGGTGTAACCCAAACTCAAGGGGAGAACGAGCTGCACTTGAAGGGAGAAGTAGAAAAAGACACATAATCCTTTTAACTCATGAATCAGAAGAATAAGAACTATTGCTTGATAAAAAGAATGTTAAAAGATAAAGTTGGAAAGCAAACTACAAGAAATCATAAAGGTTTTTTCATAATGGGCTAAGGAGTTTTAACGATCTATAGGCCTTGGGTTGGAACCAGTGCCATGCTGCCAGTCAGGGGATAGGGAAAAGCTGAGCTGCACTAGGAAGTGATAGAGCAGCAGTGAGCTGGCTGTGTGGCCAGATAGATATGTGTGGGTGGAAACTGACAAGGCTCTGCTCTCAAAAAGGAGAAAGTAATAAAAGTTACTGGTTAGAGAAAGGAAGGATCAGTCGTTTTGGGAACACCAGAGGCCCTGCTGTGGCCGCTGGGGCAACAGACAAGGCAAAAAGAGTCAGCATTTGGCCCATGGGCATCAGCCCAGGCTGTTGAGAGACCTGTGATTTCTGGAGGCCATGGGGCCGGCCTTGAGGAAGCAGTGGTGGGCTGCAGCAGGACAGAAAAGCAGAGAGGCCATGAGGTCTGCTGTAAACAGGCAATGGTCTGGGGCAGTTAAACTCATGAGTCTTAGCTAATGAGTTAGCTATGCATAAACTAATGTTGTGTGCTAAAGGCTTTCTAAAGAGTTTGGAGATTTGAACTTTGTGTTTTATCTAGTTTGATTTAGATGTCTTTGGAGAGGCTGTGCGCACAGCTTAAAAAAATGGACCTCATGTTGGTCCATTTGGCTCCAGTGTGTTGGAGCTTTTGACACTGAAAGAAACGAAGAACACCACATCTTGGACCATGTTTTTGGAGAAAGCCGAAATAGGCACCAAAGGAGGGAAAAGGAATACCCTCTTTTGGAACATGTGTTGGTGAACTCAGATTGATTGGACATGTGGTGAGGTGACCAGGGACTGAAAGACAGTTTCAGACATGTGGTGGGGTAACTGGGTTTTTTGTGTTTATTTTGCAGCACATGCAATGGGGTAACCAGGGTTTTACATGCTAAGTTTGTAGTTCATTTTCAGCAAGTAATCACTTGCTTACTTAGTAATAAATAGTTTGATCACTTTAAGAGTTTAAATGCTTTGAGATTATATTGCAAACACTGCAGGTGGTAAAAGAACCCTGAATGGAGATGGTAGAACAGGTCTAGGAATAAAAGTGTTTTTTTCTTTAGTTTGGGGTGGAAAGGGCTCTTCGGGCAAGCAGCAGGTATCTAAATGACAAAGGTAACTTGTGTATGGAAGCTTAATGGTTAACAAAAGCTTTTGCCTGTTTTGCATCAGATTAAAAGGTAACATTTGTTAACTATCCTGATCTTTTGTGCTCTTCACCTCCCCCACCTTCTTCCCCCTCCTCCTCTCTCTCTCCATGGTTCAGTCCCATTGGTTGTTTTCATTTTTTCTTATTTGTTTGTTTGTTTGTTTTTCCCTATATCCATCATATAAGTGAGACCATAGTTAACAACAAATGTTAGTGAAGTGGGAAAGCCCCGGGGTAAAAACACACACACACACATTTACCAAATATCGGAAGAGAACAACAGGCCAAATAACCAACAACTGAACATCAACTTAACCAACAAATTGCAGAAAAATGGGAGATGGAGTGACTGGAGGGGGGATACATAGAGGGGGATATGGAGGGAGGAGGAGGGATCAATTAATGCACAATTGTGACAAATCAATAAAATGAATTTTAAAAAGTAAAAAAAAGAAAAAAGAAAAAAAAGGTAAAGGTTTTTCTCTAGTGTAGGAAAAGCTAGGAAAAAAAGGATTGTTAGTGACATCCTATCCCCCCCCAATCTTATAACATTAATAATATGGGAAATTAGGTGAGGTTGCAGATAACTTTTACACTATTTTAAAAATTATTTTATAATATAAAATTATTCCAAAATATGTCATTCTTTCCATGTGACTTCACCACATACATATACCCTCTAGCTGCTGAACTCTTGGGAGTTTGAGGGGAGAAATATGAGGGTGGGGTGGGAGGGCAGAGGGGTGGACCTTGTCTGCCAAACATTAAGAAATATCTCAAACTTTTAGATATTTTTAAATTCATGAGTGAATGCATGAATAAATGAGTTTACATACAGATGCTGAAGCATGAAGACCAGATGAAACATGAGGACCTAAAATATGCTGAAGCACGATGACCTAAGAAATGCAGCTTAAGGGTCTAGATACACAACCCAAGACTTACTGACTCAGTTTACTTATATTCAGTCCAGTTTCTCCTTTAATCTTCCTCATTCTATAAGGTCATGTATTACCACCAATGATAGCCCACCCAGAACATCAGGACATGTAAAGTATATATAAAACACTTAACTTCCTAGTAAGGGTACTCAGTCTTAGAATGTTGAGAACAGATACAAGGACAGGTGGACCTCCAGAGAAAGACAGAGGCAGGAAGACTGGACCTCAAGGGAGACCATGAGTACTGATGGAAGGCCATTGAAAACATTAAAACTTCAAAGCCACTCTCATCAGGCCAAGACAGGGAGGTGCTGGGCTACCTCTCCCACTTACAATCTGAAGAGACAAAGATGTTTACATTACGGAAGGCAACTTCCCAGTTTCCTATACATGATCTCAGCACATCCCATCTGTTTCATGGGCAAAATCACAGGAAGGAAACCCTCCTTTCTGTTATTCTACCCAATAACAATTAAGGACTGAGGGAGCTCATTAAGAATCACAAGAAAGGCTTTAAAACATGTATCCTAAACAACTGCATTGGTAAGTCCATCTTTACTCCACCTTGGACTTGGCCAACCTAACATGTCCTCCTATTCTATTCTCTTCATTTCTGATGTTTCATTTCACTTTTCTGAAATAAACTTGCCTCTCTTACTCACTCACCTGTGTGTGTGTATGTGTGTGTCTTTGGAGTACATTTTGCAGCTTCAAGTGATGAGAATCTGGTAGGGAAATTACAAGGAACCCCACATCCTCCTGGAGTTCACTCTCTGCACCATTTTCCAGTTTCAATGTGAACCCACCAAATCAGTACAGGTATTTCTGAAGTATGATAATCAGGTGAAAACATGATAAAGTATGCTGAAGCTCAATAGCCTAAGAAATACAGCCTAAGTGTCTAGAAAAACCACCATCTAGAAAAACAACCCATGACTTATTGACTCAGTTTACTAGTATGCAGCACAGTTTCCCCTTGAATCTGCCTCATGCTATCTTCTGTCACAGCAGACCATGTACTACCACCACCAAGATAGCCCACCTGAACCAGTTCATGTAAAGTGTATATAAGCCCTTAACTGCCTGTTGTGGGTGCTCAGCCTTTGGATAAGAATCTGATGAGTCAGTACTGGTACTAATAAACCTGCTTCTTGCCAGCCCTGGTGTCTTAATTCTTTGATAGCTTGGGTCAGGAACTACCCTTGTTCCATGATTTCCAGCCTCCATAGGTGGAGCAATGACCAGATGCAATTACTGTTCCCTGATTGCCACGGCTGGGTACAGTTCTCATTTCCCCGATTACCTGCTTTCACTTACAAACCTGCTTCTTGCCTGCTTCTTGTCCTCTCTCCCTGATTGTCAGTTTTAACATGTGTACAGACAAAAGTACATATGATAGAGCCCAAGGCAGACCTACAGACACACAAAGGATGGATAAATACAAATTTGATAATAGTCAACAAGGAGTGACAAATGGATTAGAAAACCTGGCACACCATGGAGAAAATAAAGGTTAGATTTTCACCTTGTTTTTTGAACAAACAGGCTTTCGATGAATTCAATAATTACATAGGGAACAATAAAATTACAAATCACAAATTTTAGGAGAATGGTGTTACTGATGACTGAAAAGAGTTTTTTTTTTTTTAATAAGGCAAAACCTGAATAGATTTATGCACATTAAGGTGAAATATTTTGATTCAATAAAATATCTTATACAAATTAACTGTAGATTGAAAGAAGACATTTGTAGCATATTAAACTGACCAAAAGGACTAATATTTAGATTACACAAAGAATTACAAATAATAAGAAAAGGACAGGAAACATAATAGGAAAGAAAGCAAAGGGTATGATAGTAAGAATTGAGCATTAGAGACAAGAAGGAAGCAGGCAGGCAAAAGAAGACTCTTTATTAGAGAAAAAATGATATCGGGTCGAAGCGAGAGGCAAAAGCCTCCAAATTGCAAACCCCAAGGTCCGTTGCACCTGCGCCTAGCAGTTGCACCTGCGCCTAGCAGTTGCCACTCCAAATACCAATTAACAAGGGATTTTATTAACAAGGGAGCTGAACAGGGAGAACAAAACATCGTGAAAGCCACACGTAGCAGTTATCTTACCCCAGTCACCATTCTCAGACCCGAAGGTCCCCAAGG
>PVHY01021544.1:0-23738 GCA_004024945.1 Uropsilus gracilis
TGGCGGCGGCGGCGGCGGCGGCGGCGGCGGCGGCGGCGGCAGCAGCCTCAGCTACTGCGCCGCCGGCCCCAGTGCTGTCTCTCGGGCCCCCCGGGCCCCCGAGCCCTCGAGCCCGGTGCGCGCCCTCGCGTCCCGCCGGCCCCCTCCCCCGGCTGGGCCCGGGGGAGGGTGGCGCCGTGAGCGTGCTGGGACCGGGCTCTCCTGCCCTTTCCCCTGCCCCTGGGCGGCTAGGATGGAGGCGGGGTCCGGGCCCCCGGGCGGCCCGGGATCCGAGAGCCCCAACCGGGCGGTGGAGTACCTGCTGGAGCTGAACAACATCATCGAGAGCCAGCAGCAGCTGTTGGAGACCCAGCGGCGACGCATTGAAGAGCTCGAGGGCCAGCTGGATCAGCTCACCCAAGAGAACCGCGACCTGAGGGAGGAGAGCCAGCTGCACCGCGGGGAGCTGCACAGGGACCCCCACGGTGCGCGGGATAGCCCGGGTCGCGAGAGCCAGTACCAGAACCTGCGCGAGACCCAGTTCCACCACCGCGAGCTGCGGGAGAGCCAGTTCCACCAGGCGGCCCGGGACGTGGGCTACCCGAACCGGGACGGCGCCTATCAGAACCGGGAGGCTGTGTATCGGGACAAGGAGCGGGACACCTCCTATCCGCTCCAGGACACTACCGGTTACCCGGCGCGCGAACGCGACGTGGCCCAGTGCCACCTGCACCACGAGAATCCAGTATTGGGTCGCGAGCGTGGTGGGCGGGAGGCTGGGCCCGCGCACCCGGGCCGCGAGAAGGATGCGGGCTATTCGGCTGCGGTGGGCGTGGGGTCCCGGACTCCGCGGGAGCGGGGCCAGCTGAGCCGTGGTGCATCCAGGAGCTCCAGTCCCGGAGCCGGCGGCGGCCACAGCACCAGTACCAGCACCAGCCCGGCCACAACGCTCCAGAGAAAGTAAGGAACGTGTGTTTGTAGCCCCGACTCTTGCCCTCTTGCTCCCTCTCCAACTTGTCCAGCTGGTAAAGTAAGCAGCTTGTACCCGATTGCCGGCCCCCTCTTCTGTCCCAACCTGTCTGGAGAAGCAGGTGCCCCTCAAGCAGCCGACACTCCTTCTCTAGCCACCAGAGACAGGGTGGGCCAGATGAGTGCGGGTGTCTCTTCCATACCGTGGTTAGCGAGGGCCTAGAGTAGTCATCACCCTCTTTACTTCTTCACCCCAAGATGTCCCCTCACTGGAGGATCTCTTGTCATTTACTTATTTATTTTGAATGTGTTGGTTGAGAT
Organism: Uropsilus gracilis; assembly: GCA_004024945.1. NCBI lineage: Eukaryota > Metazoa > Chordata > Mammalia > Eulipotyphla > Talpidae > Uropsilus > Uropsilus gracilis. The sequence goes on from PVHY01021544.1 coordinate 1,270, forward strand.
TTGTATTGTCTGCTGTGGTTATGGTGTTAACTCATAGCCCCAAGAGAAAGAAATTCCCCTTCTTTTTTTTTGGCCTACTGGGGTCTCCTCTGCAGGTCCCCAGTGCAGGCCTGGTCGTGTCTTCTCTGGCAACCTCAGCTCCATCCTTTTCCAGAGAGACAGGTGGGGTCCAGAGTGGCCACTGGAGGCTGAGATATCCCTCAGAAGGGGAACTGCAGCACAACCTGTCTGGGGGAGCAAAGATGGAGGCCAGGCCCTTGACTGGTTCCTCCAAGACCACTTCCTCTCCACCCTTTAAGAAAAGTGCCACTCATTTATAAGGGTATGGGGTGCTCTTCAGGGAAGGGAAGTCTACAGATCGTCCCTCTCATTGGATCAATGCCAATTTCTGTATTGGGGCCTGTATGTCTGCCTGTTTGGGATGCCGGCAATATCTCTGGGGTTGGTGGGATATGGGCTGGGTCCGCTCCTTCCATGAAGGCAGCACTGTGAGCCGTTTGAGATAAATGTCAGACTGAAAGAGTCAAGGACATGCAAGTTCATAGAGCTTTCCTAAAGGCTTCTGTATTTCTTTTCTGTTGTATGGGAAAGGCTACCAAACTAGGAGTTAGGAGACCTGGGTTCCCCTTCTAGCTCTGCTGCACAATGGCTTTGTGACCTTGACTGAGTCCCTTCCTCTCTCAGGCCATCAGTTCCTCTTTCTGAAAGACCAGGTCTACCTTGGCTGCTCTTTAAGGGGTCCTCCAGTGTAGACTTGATGGTTCTGTGACTAATCCAGCCACACTACAGAACAAGACTGAAGTCCTCTAGCAAATGGACAGCCTTCCCCCTCCTCTCACTGCTCAGCTGGTCCTACCATGTGCCACAACCAGTGGAGTGTCTCTTGGAGGCTGGGCTGGGGGTGGGGAAGCCTTCTGCCTCAGAAAATCTGCCGGGAGACAGCTCTCTGCAACTCCCCCGTGGTGAGGCAGCAGGCTGGGGTGCTGGGTTGAGATGGCTGGGCCCCAGAAGCAGCAGCTGCGGCTGGAGGACTCAGCTGGGCTCCACTACAGTGCACTCTCAGCTGAGATTTAGTGTGGACTGTCCCAGAATAGTCTGGGGGTGAGGGATATGGGCTGTCCTGTCCAGGTGAGGTTCTTGGGAACCCATTTGTGGAGAACTGACTATATGCAGCCTGGGCACCACATTGAAGGAAGGGGTACAGTTCAACCAAGCTAGTCCCTTTCAGTGGCAATGGTGGGGTGGGGGCAGAGGAAGACTGCATAGATACTGTGGTCCTTGAGTCTGGCTGTGGAAGACCTTTCTGCAGTGCTCAGGCCTGGGACAGAGGAAACAGTTTCATTATGTGTGGCTCCAAGGAGCAGAACCAGCAGCAGTGGGAAAATCTGAGATAAATCATGGAGAACTTTCCAACTCGACTATCTGGTAATGCAGTGGACTGCCTCAAGAAGTGGGGGTGGGTGCTGGCTGGACATGTCCAGCAGAGGCCTGGGGTTGAGGAGTCCTGGAGACAGCATAATTTCTGAATCAGCTGAATAAATGACTTAGATCTTCCCCAATTCCGGATTCCATTACCTTCAGATCCTTCATCCTACAGACAAGGGTCTGAATCTCTTGGCTGGCTGGAAGCCCATCTGCCCTTGAGTTTGTGCTTCTGCCATTGTGCTGATTTGCCTCTTGGGCCTTCCCTTTTTTTGTGTGTATTCTCCAGGCTGTTTGTTGGATTTCCTGGCTTCCCTTTTCCTACTGGATTAATAAGGGGGTTTAGATAGTACTTTGCATACTTTTCATTTCTCCTAACTATATATTAAATATTTGCACAGCCATCATTACCTCTTTTGGTCCTCGCAACAGATCTGTGCAGTGAGCATTAACAACTCTATTTTAGAGATGGGGAAACTGAGATCCCAAGATGAAGGGACCTCGCTCAAGGTTATGCTACTAGTTACTAGAGGAGCTGGGACTAGAACCCAAGTTACTAGTAGAGCTGGGACTAGAACCCAGCAGTCTCCATGGCCTGACATTTTTCTGCTAGAGCTTTCCAGCCTATGGGAATGTCTTGACTACAGGACCTAGCCAGGTCCTGAACTGGTGTCTGGGGGAATAGAGCAGAAGGAGGTGACTAAGATGAGTGGGGAATTGACAGAGGAGAGAAGAAGGCTGTGTCTCTCTCCTTCCCTTTCTTTCTCCCTCCTGGCCATATGTCAGGAGGGCCTGTTGATGCAGTAGCCATTTCTGCCATCACAGCTGCTGCAAGCGACTCCCCCTGCCAGGCCTGTTCTGGGTTTGGAAGGAGTGGGTGAAAAGACTGCCGCTGGAAGCCAAGGCAGGCAGGGTAGGAGTTTAGCAGCAGAGGCTGCAGCATTGGGGGAGTATAGATAGAGCTGGTACAGGCTGGGTGCTCTTGGTCCCCAGGCTCCCTCTTGTGGAGGAAGAGGGGAGAGAGGGGCTTGGGTACAGCTATCCCTTGTCCAGGGCCCCCTCAGCCTAGGAACTTTGGTTTCCTCAAGTGTTGCATACCACAGTTTACAGCCAAAGAAACTGAGGACTCATTGAAGTGACATGCACACCAGAGGTCACACTACCAGTGGGACTGCCTCCTTATCCTGTGAACTTTCCCTCTATTGCAGTTGATAGCAGCTGTCACCCATGTCATCCCCACAGGATTCCCACACCATCCTGTACCAGTTCTTCTGGACATATTCCCAGATGCCAGTGTGTCTTCCGCTGTGCTCTGGGTGTGGCCTTTCTAGAGCAGCATGGAGTGAGATGATACCCAACCTCCTTCCTACCAGTCCTCTTTACGTGGGGGAACTTTGCTTGCTTGTTTCCGTTGTTAATCTTTCTCCCTGACATTGTCCCACCACCCCACCCCCAAACCCCCAGATGATTAAAGAAAAGATGGCTTCATTGTTGAACTAGAATTGTCCCTCTTGCAGTGCTGGAACCTGCAAGGGTTTACAGGTATGTTGGGTACTATTGCTGAGTCTCTGTACTCTGAAGAACGCTACATTTTACATGCTTTCTGCGTGGGCTCAGCTCCAGTTCTGCTGTAGACGGTGGTGGGCTGAAGCTGCTTTGGTGGTAACTCTCCATCTCCTGCTCCCACCCCCTGTCCACCCTACAAACTGGCTCACATTGGGAAACAGCAAGTAGAGGGGACAACTTGATGTTCTTGACAGCCAGGGTACGGCGTGGTCTTCTACATGGTTGCTGGGCTATCTCCCAAATGGAGTGTCAGCATGCTTCCTGCAGGGCTGAGGGCACTGGGAAGGAAGGAAGGGGGGATCAAGTAAGTCCAGGGACAGGCTCTGGGGAAGTCTGTCTTCTTTGGGGTCTGGGGTACTTTCTGGGGGCAGGGGGTTCTCCTTCCCATATGGAAAGCTATTGTGCCCCCACTGTGTTGTGAGCTTTATACTCATGTGGAAGGAAATGATGCTGTTGAGTAAAATGAGAATTTGAGGAATCATACTTCTTTGTCTAGAGAAGCAAGGGTCAGAAATGGCGTTGTTGTCAGCCACAAACATTTTTTTGGCTGTATGTACAGAGCAGGAGGGCTCACCAGCCTGTGCAAACACCACATTCTCTTGAACTGGTTTAGCTCCCCTCCCCACAGCCAGAGACACAGAGTTCTAGGCTTGGCCACTGTGTAGACAGTGCTCAGGGAAAAATGAATAGTAAAGGTGACAAGAAATGGAGGTTTAGGGATGAAGAGGGGACCAGGGTAGGCCAGGCCACCGAAGGAAGACCCACATGGGGGCTTTTGAAGGAGAGCAAGTATCTCCTGGTGTCAAATGGAATAAGTGATTGGATCCAGACATGCCACCTGCTACCCTTTCTTCATCTGCCCCACCTCTGTCCACAGTGACTTTTGGATTTGTTGGGAACATAGAATAATCTGGGGACTTGGAGAATAGGCCACGTATGTACCAAATGAGTCTCAGACTTCTGTGGGGCAGGCACCACCCTAGGTGACTTTATGTAATAATCGCTAACAATTTTTACTGCATTTGCTGTCCTAAGCACTTGCCATGTATTAATTCATTCAGTCTTCACATGAATTCTTTGCTATAGAAGTTGTTATTAAATCCATTTTACAGATGAAGAAACTGAGGCCAAAGACAGGTTCAATAAAATACCTATGGTCACTCAAGGAATAAGCAGTAGCTGTGAGGAGCCCAGGAAATTAGGGCTCTAGCATCCTCAGTGTTCTTATCCACCATGCAGTACTCATTGGCAGAGCCTCTGCCAGGGGGAAGTTGTTATTATCCTCAACTGTCAGATGAAATGAAGATCTGAGAGGTGCAGTGAGTTACCTAGGTCACACATCTGGAAGGGGCCAGAACTGCTGTCTCCCAGCCTTTGGTACACCTTTGCCTCCTGTGGAGGATTGAGGGGTAAACATGTTGAAGATACTCCAGACATGACTCTAAGCTTCCCCAGCAGAGCTCCTGTGATTACTGCTGAAGTCAGACTCACCTCCTGGATTTTCGCTCTTCTACTCTTTCTCTGTCAAGCCTCTGATGAGGTGCAACCAGGCTCAGCTTTCTGTAGGATACAATGGTTTCCTCTCCTCTTTGGTCTGTATGAGGATGTTAAGACTCCTCTCCCTGCAATGCCAGACCTACTAGCACCTGCTCTCAACTCACCTTCCTCCTCTCATCTTTTTACAAAGCCCTGTACACGGACTATGCTCCAACTAGACTGGTCTCTATGCCCCATTGTTAGCTCCCTAAGCCTTCTGCCAACCCTTGGATCTTTGCACATACTGTACCCTTCTTTTGGGTTGCTCTATCTGGTTCCCGGGTGGAGCTGAGCATTTCCTTTTCCCATGTCTGTTGACAGTTTGTCCCTCGTCCTTGAAACAAACACTTTCCCCCTTTTTATATATCTTGATGGTTATTTGTTTATATCTTGTATCCTCCCTATTAGATTGAGAGCCTTTTCTGATTGAGATTTAACTACCACACATTGAGTGCTTGTTGTGGAAGGTCCTTTGCTGGGTGCTACAAGCATTAAGCGAAGGAGCTAGAAGCTTTAAAGCATGTAGCACCAGTACATAGTAACTGCCCAATAAATGCTGAGTAGACAAATGAATGTCAGATTAAGTTCTGGTACACTAATGGCTAGGAGTGCCTAAGTTTTTCTTCATTTCAGGATTCTGATAGAGAGATATGACTCAACTTAAGAATCCTCCTGCTTTCTTTGTGACTCTCTCCTTAGCTCCTTAGACTGTTTGACCTCAGCTTTCTCAACTTCTCACACAGAAATCCCACAGTTCTTAAAATGTCAAGGTATATTGGGGTCAGAGGAACATGAGCCCCTCTGACTTATTGCCTGCTGTATTCCCTGGCAGAATAATAAATACTGGTCAGGGAAAGAATGATCATAAATAACTTATTTCCTCGTTTGAGGCAACTCATTCAGGGCAAGATAATTTGCTAGTTACTCTCAGTTCCTTATGGTATCCAGTCCTTCTCCAAGCATCCATGTTGAAGAAGCCTGTTCTCAAACATTTAGAAGCTGAAACTCTAGAACTTTAGAATTTGCAGAAAGTGGGGTGCCAGTGAAGGATGTCATTGTGTGACTCCAGGCAAGTCACTTTTTAAACTTTCAAAGACTTGATATTCTCAAGTAGCAAATGGGAAGAAACTATATAAACTGATGTGTAAGATTTGTATTGCCTCTCATCCCCCTTTCAGAAAATCTCCTTGCTGCCTAGTACACCCATCAAAGTCCTGGTCAGTGTGGAAATCGGAGAACTGGATGGAAAATAATATGTGAGGCTGCCCTGCCCCCTAGAGGTGGAGTGTAACAAACAAAACAGCCTGCCCCAAATCAGTGCATCATATCCTTTTCAAAACAAAGATGACAAACCAGGACTGTATAGCAGAATCAGGATGATTTCTCTACATTTTAAAAGAAAAATTATTATTCTTATCACCTGACATGTATATTTCACTACTATCAAATGAGCTTATTTGTAGCTGTGTGATCTCTATAAAGGGATAATATGACTAAATAGCTAGATCTCGTGGTTTCCTATTAGATTACAGTATGAAGGATACTGCATTCTCCAAAAGAAAACTGATATTTTCCTCTGTCTAATCACTTTAAAATTATTTTCATCTGATCTGTGTTAAAAAGTAGCTTATTTTTTTCCTTCCCTAAAATTTCCTTATGCAATTGGGAGGCATCTCACCCAACTATACATCTGATATGCCAGCCAATTCCTAAATAATCAATGTGTTGTGACTGCTGTAAGAATTAAATAGCATATATGAAGTGCTTGGCACACAGTATGTATTTACTAAGCAATCGGTATTTTTATTAATAATAACTTTGCAAAGCTATGCTGTGGAAGAGCAGGAGGAAGAAAGCCATGTGGTGGCATTTTTGAGAGGTTAGTTCAGGGAATATCATGAGTCTAGTATGTGTCATGCTTTATGCTTTTGCAGGCAGGAAGTTTCGAGATTCATATATGCTTCTTGGCTTTGGGTGCTCACAGTTGGGTGGAGAAGATGGGCATTGAAATGGATGGCTGCTGTGTGGTGTCACTGTGTGTCCCTCTGTGTCAGAGGGAGCACAGGGTCCATGGGTACTCAAAGGAAAGATTTCTACCTAGGCTGTCAGGAAAGTCTTCCTGGAATAGGACCAAGGCTTGGAGATCGAGGAAGAGTTAACTAGGTGAAGAATGATGGCATGAGTTGGTGGGAATTGTAGGCAAAAGGGAGATTAATGCTGAAGGGACAGCTTGGGCAAATGTACAGAGGCGTAGAACCAGCAGGGAATGTGGGGAGGGAGGAGCCCTTGTAACAGGTCACTGGAAGCTACAGCGCAAAGGGGGAGGCAGGGAGAGTTGGGAGAGGAGTCTGAAGAGTTAGCCAGCCAGAGCATAAGGATACTTGAATAGCAGGACTAGCTTTACTCTTGGAAATTGGGAGCCAACATTGGGGTTCAAGCTGGGAAAGAAATGTGCATTGTAGAGTGCAGGATGACCTGTTAAGTGTTGTGTTTTGCAGAGCTCCTGCTAGATGGCTGTTTGGAAGATAGATTGGAGGGCCTCCAGTGAGGAGGCTAGGGTGAGCAGCTAGAAGAGAGATGTGAAGGCCTGAGACCAGGCACTCCATGGAGACAGTCTATCAGGGGAGAAAGACAGTGACAACACATTGACAAGTACTGGGACAGAGGGAGTGCAGCCTACTGTAGGAGCTCAGGGCAGTGGCAGTCCCTCATAACCAGTAGGGCCATGTATAGTGCCAGTAAGAAATACAAGAAACTTTGCATTGTAGGGGCCTTTAAAAGTCACTCAGCTCAAGCTTTTCCTTCAACAAATGAGAAGACTGAGGCCCAGAAAAAGGCCTCATCCAACACCACTCACCATGTAAGTAAAGGAGCTGTGACAAGGAGTCACTCTAATTATGTCAGCATTGAAGGCATTGTTTCTTAAATGTGCCAGTTATATTCCTTGAAATCCTGTGATGATGGCAGGGATTATTATTTGTGTGCCCTAGTGATGAGAAAACAGGTCTCAATGAGGGGGGCTAGCAGTTGGTTTGTTGGGGAGGAAGCAGTGAAGAGGTGCCATCTCCTGATGAATTTCTTGTTTCAGTGCCAGACAGACCCTCTTCTCCCATCTAGCCCTCAGAAATCAGATACATAACTGGGGAGTGGGCCCAGGTTTCTCTTTCTTCAATCAGTCCCATACTTCTTTCTCCTGGTTTCTACCTTCAAGGTCCTCATTTATCTTAGCTGAGGCCACTCAGAGGCAGCTCTGGTGTGACTGGCAGCCACATGTGTCCCCATTGCTTTGGATGGGGCATCTCCAGCAGGGTGCTTTGTTTTGGTGTCCCATGGAATGATTCACAAAGAATGAGCTGTGGAGACAGACAAACTAAAGTCTGAATAGAAGTTCTGCCCCAACCCATTGGGTGACAGCTAGGTCATTTTACCTTCTTTGAGTTTTGGTTTCTTCATCTGTAAAATGGGATGGGAATGCACATCTCTTGGGATTAACCAGGATCATTTGAATGGCATTTCCCCATATTTGTAGCTGCTCAATAAAGTGTTTTCTGGGGAAAGAAGACCAGTGAAATAATCCATGGTTGTGCCAAAGCATGTGGTCTTATACCTCATTTCATAATCACGACAATACCAGGGATTCGTTAGTTCTTAAGATTGGAATAGTGCATTGTTAAAATAGGACATCTTAAAGTTAAAAAAACACAGGAAAACAAAAAAATGGTCATTTCCTTCTTCATAAAATCTCCTGTGGATCATGACTTGAACAATTCTGCACTAGGCAAAGGTTTGCTCCCTCTGAAAAGTGATGTATTTCCTCCTTCCTAATATGGGACTGTCGTGGCTCACTATCTCTTCCTTTCTGCCTCAGCTACCAGTTAATTTGAAGTACAGTGCTAGCACCTCTGTTGATCTTATTTTTCAGTTCAGTGTCTATTCTCTCCTTTTCTGTGTTCTTGGAGTAAGCTACCTCAAATCCTTTGTGACTCAGGCAGGTATAAATAACTAATGGGTGTAAATAGTTGAATGAATGGAAGGCTAGAGAAGCTAGACTGGCAAAAGTGGAGGTTGACAAGGACCAAAGGGTGGTGCTGCCTGGGGCAGCTGAGAAGGCAGCTTGTACTGTGGTAGGAGGAGTCAAGGGGTTAGTTAGCAGGGATAAAGAGATTGGATTGGATAACAGGACCTTGTATTGCCCAGAATCATCCACCTCCCCATTTTGAGATGCAGAGAAAGAGAAGGGACTTGTTTTAAAAAATTAAACTAGAGCAGTACATACATATAGTTTTACAAAGGCAAATAGTATACAATGAAGTATGTAGCAAAAAACTGTCTCCCACACAATAGACTGTGCTGGTGGACCTTGGGTGCTTTGGTAGCCAAGTGTGTGCAGTAACAACAGCCAAAGGGGGAGATCCTATACCTCTGAAATATAATTTTGTAAACCAGTGTCACCTCAATAAAAAAAACAAGTTAAGACAGACCAAGAATTAAGGGGAAAAAGTAGTCTCCCTGCCCGCTACTTCCCAGCCCTCAGAGGCGGTGTCTTTTACCACTTAGATTTTCTGGTGGCAATTTCATATCTCTAGCTAACATGCTTCAGTGGTTGTTTCTTCAGTTATCAACTTTACACATTATCTATTGACTTCTTCCTAATATGACAAATGAGCATTTAGCTCATGGAGAACACCCAGCTCTTTCTCCCTTTCAGTCTTTCTATTTGTTACCTTTTTAAAATACTATTTTATTTACTTTTACAGTCAAGCACCATTGTGCATCCTTGTTTGTGCTTGGATAGTACAGGATTTCTCCCCTCAAATATACATTGAGAACCTTAGGTCTCCCACTACCAAAGCACCCATAGTCTTACCCTGTCATACTCCACATCCTCATCTTGCTCCCTCTGGATTCCTCAGACTTACAAGCAGCTTTCAAGGGTTGGTTTTAAAGTTTGTCTTTGCCACTTTGTTTGATTTCTCTATATTCTCTTTGAAACTGTGTTTTCTGACTCCATCGGTTTCCTATAGGTTCTTTTGACCACTCTCTATTTCAGACGTGTTTATTAGTGCCCCATCCTCCCTCCATCTCTCTTCCACCCTTGTGCTTCCTGCTTTCTGGGTTCTGTGCTTTAGCATCCAGTGAGATTGATTTTATTTGCATTCGGTTCTGTAACAATAAATAGGTCTCTAGCGCCTTAGCAAATTTAATCTTAAAAGTCAACCACTGATGCACTAATTTTATATATTATAACTGTGTCAGGGTTATTCATTGCAGGCCAAAATAGTGTACTATAATTACACCTTGCTTCCCACGGATCCACTGTCCTAACCTCTGTACTCTCAGGAAAATTTTCCTAGAGTCAAGATCAGATGAATTTCCCTTATGCTCTATGAACCACTCAAAACCCTGCCACTTTTTATTTTGCTTCATATTTGGACCTGGACTTAATTATTTATTATTTTGATCACTTGCTTACTTATTTGCTTACTTACTACCACGTGGCATTCCTTGAAACCACAGTATAATCACAGCACATCTTCTGATGACATTTTATTTGGAGATTTTTAGGAGAGGATTTTTTTTTTAACTTCACATTGAAAAATAATATACATCAAGAAGAATGCTCATACAAGTGAATAGCTTAGTTAATTTTTACAAGCCTTTTACAAGGTTACAACTATGTGACCAGCACTCAGATCAAAATCTGTTTTTCATTCACTCTGCCTTGTACTCAGTGAAACCCTTTCAATTTGATGAATTTTGTCTTTTCTTACATAATTTCTTCAGTAAGTTTCTCCCTTCCATTATCTCTTTCTGCAATGTCTCTTAGTTGGATGTTGAGTTTTTAGAGTGATCCTCTAGGTCATTGACCTTTTCTCTCATATTTTCTATTGCATAATTTATGCATGAGTTCATAAAAAGTCTGACTGAGATCTCTGTATACCCAGACTGGCCTGTCCACTTTTTGACTGTTAAAATGGTGCTTTCCAAATGCCAGAATGAAAAGCACTTTATTCTATGGGCATCAGCATGCGAGTAGGGACTCTAATTCCTCCCAGTTGGATTCCTGTAGCAAGGAACTCCCTGATATTTTGCTTATGGTGAAAGTCAGACAGCTTTTGTTCTGGGTCTGAGAGTTACGGGGGGCAGGGGAGGACTTCACATATTTACCTTTACTTTATCCCTATTTTTAGCCCCCAGTCATGCACATCCACCTTTGTATCTGCCATCTCCAGGTCTGGGGCCTCTCTGGGCCTCTGCTAGCCCAACTAGCTCTCTCCCCAACTGTGTCCTCCTGAGTGGGGTCCCTGACTCTCCTTCACCTGGGAATGTTATTCTCTTAGTTTTTTTTGCTTCCAGAAATTTGTTGAAAGCTCGCACTCATTGATATCATCTTCTCCCATCCTCTTCAATGTTCTGAGTCTATAGTCTTATTTTATTTCTTCATTTTCACTGGAGTTCAGGTCCAGCAGACAGAGGGGATAAACACTTATACTCTTCAGGTCCAAAATATGGTCAAAGCTACTTTGAAAAGTGATTGTTTTGAAATGAATGAACTAAACAAAACAGAAACAAACCTCCAGACTATAAGAACAAAGTATTGGTTACCAGAAGGGAAGAGAGGGGAGTAGATTGAGTAAGAGGGGTAAACTGTACAATGATGGATGGAAAGTAGACTTATGGTAGTGAATAATATATATACAGATATATATATGAATAATATACACACAGATTACAATGTGTAATATATATGCAGATGTTGAATTGCAAGTCCTTCCACCTGAAACTTGTATTATATTTCTTTAATTGAAAAAAAGAAAAAAATGTTTCTTTTGCTTTCTCAATTCTGATTAAGAATGGAAATTATCAGTAACCCCCTCAAACCCTGGGAGGTCTCATTTTGGCATGTGTTGCCTCTAACTTCAACCCTTTGTGATTATTCCTGGGACAGCCTCCGGAGTACCCTTGTTTCTCAACTTCATGCAGAGCCATCAATGGAGGAACTGTAGACCTGGTTTCTGACTTGACTTCCTGACCTTTCTCGTGCCACTGCCTCTCTCTGGCCCTTCCACCTCTTTGGGTGCTTTCACTGTGGCTAGAGAGGGTCTGGTTGACTGTGAGTTATGTTTTGGCAGAAATGAATGGGTGCTTGGAAAGCTGCCCAGCCTCCTTGGAGCAGATGGGCCACAGACAGGCCCCAAGTGCACAGGAGGGGGCTTTGAGGCTGAGCTGAGGCTTCTGCAATAGCAAGCTGCTTTAACTGTTCCCCTTTCCACCCACTCTGTTTCTCATCATGGCTGAGCCTCCATCCCTCTGCCTCTAGCAGAAGGAGGCAAGAAGGGGGGGCACAGGAGAGCCAGTTCCATTTCTCTCTGTGTCTCCCTATTCCTCCCTTTCTTCCTCCCTCCCTTTTTTTCTTGTCTGTATAGTGCTAACTGATCTGAGCTGCAATACCTGTGTCTAATCTTACCTCTCTCTTTTTTTTCTGATGTTCCCCATTACATCCTTGAATGGTTGTCTTTTCAAGAAGCCCTCCCTGGATGCACATGGTATGGGAACCTGTGTGGAGGGGACATGGGAAACAGGTGAGGGAGAAGGGTCAAGTTCACTACCAGTATGGGAGATGAAGTGCTGCTTAACTCTGGTGTGACAGAAGGAAGCTATAGCTGTTACAGTTAAAAGCACTGGTTTTGGAGTCAAATACAGTTTTGACTCTCAGTTCCATTACCTATTTTCTGTGTGACTCTAGTTAAATCTCATTGCTACTCTGAGCCTCAGCTTTCACATCGATGTAATGAGAAGAAAAACCATTACCTTGCCTAGCTGTTAAGATGAAAACACAAGTCCTCAGACCAGTGTAGGTGCTTAATGAATACTTTATTATTAGGCAGAGTATGTTAAAACCTGCTGTAGTGATTGAAAGGTGTGTGAGATTAGGAAGAAAGCGTTTGACCTTGTTACTCCATGGATCATTCCTCCCTAGGGCTTCCCAGCAATTGTAGTAAGACGTTCACACTGGCCTGGGGTTCAAGGCTCTCCTTGTAGCTCTGAAGCTGCCTTTGCCTCCCCCTCCTCTCCCTCCTCCTTTTCCTCCCCCTCCTCCTCCCTCCCCATTTTGGTTTCCCAGCACCATCTTGACCTTCAGTGTTGTGTGGATCCTTTGCCAAAAGCAATTACATTATCCAGCAAGCTTTCTGATTTGTCATATGGTTCATCTAATAGTTCTCCTCTTTTGATGACTTTTGTAAGATTTTCTTTCTTGTCACCATGACCTTATCCACCTGACTTTGGTATCTGTCGCTTATTGTCATTTGTAGCTCTGATTCTTGGCTCAGAATCACCCGAGTTATCTTTCAAAAGGTTTTTACTTTCTGTTTTTGCATTGTCTTGATTTAGGGGGCACTTTAACTTAAGGAGGCATCATTGCCTCTCCCAGAGTGCTTTTTTTTTTTTTAACTTCCCAGTTATCACAAATAGATTTTAATGCCACTTGTGAACTGGGAAAGCTTTTACATGCTCCATTGGGTAGGGCCCCACTTGTCTTTCTAGTTACTTTATGCCCTTCCCAACTTGCAGTCCAGTCTAGGGTCTCCTCAGTTTAATAGTTATTTCATTTATGTTTCCATGTCTATAATCTGGCTGCTTTTTTCTTTTTTCTTTTCTTTTCTTTCTTTTTTTATTTTTGGCTAAGAATACCTTCCCTCTCTGCATGACAGAAATTTACTCTATTGTTGAAAAACATCTTTTACGTTCCTCACACTATACCAGGTACTTAGAAACAGTGAGCAAAACAGACAGAAATCTCTACCCTATGGAACTGACAAACTGACTTTCTAGTGTGTGTATCTCAGGGAAAGGACAGAAAAGAAACAAATAAGTGAGACACAGAGTATATCAAATAGTGGAAAGTGCTACTGAGAAAAATAAAGCTGGGTAGGCAACTCCACTATAGCCCATATTGGAATGATTAAGCAGCCTTTTCTTGTACACAATGTTACTACATATTCATTATAACCATAATTCCTTCCAACAATTTTATCAGGTTACTGCTATTATTATTTCCATTATACCAACAAGTATTCTGAGCCTTAATGATTTAAATCATACAGTTAGGGGGGCAGAGCTGAGCTTCAGATTGAGACCTGTCTGACCCAAAGCCTATGCTCATAGTAACTATGCTTTGCCCTTAGCCAGCCTTATCACACACCTCTAAAGTCAGAATTGTTATACATATTTTATAGTTGGGGAAACTGAGGTGAGGTGAGGGGAATGAGTTAATCCACCATTACACAGCAAGCCCAGGTCTGTCCAATACTCAAGGCTAAGGACTTTCTATAAACCTTGAACCTCAGGGACATTTGCACTTGACTATCTTCATGTTTGCAGGGCCCAGGCAAAATGCCAGTTGACGCCCTTGGCCTTCCTTCATTCTCTTCCCACCTGGGGTTATATGGAACCTTTAAAGATATCTGGATACCCCGGCACACATCCAGACTCTTTCTGGCACTCCTTCCCTTGGGCCTAGCTGATGAACCTAGATAATAAGATAAGCTCAAGAAATATGGGCAGGAAATTCTGAGGGTCTAGCATTCATTTGAGGAAGGAAGGGGCCTGTGATTCTGATGTCATAGTCCCTTGGTTCTTCAAACCCTTTACCTCCTGAAGAAGCACTTGTACAGTGTATGGACCAGTGAAGGGGCCTCAATCCCAGTATGGCTTATTTGTAGTAGACCAGGCTCCAAGATCCTCCTCCTTTGGCTTCCCGAGCTAGATCCTGCTTTGTAGTTGAAGTTGGGAGTGGTCCACAGGCCGGGGACTTTGGCATGTCTGGTCAGTGAAGAGAGGGGCCTTACCAGTGTGACTAAGCTTGCACACAAACCCTTAGGTTCCTTTTACACTGTCTTAATTATAGTACTCTCAGGATACGGAGCTTCACTTCTTAGGTATTTTTTTAAAAGTATGCACTTAATAGTTCTACCATTAGAAAATTTAGAAAAACTTGGAAAATTAAAGTAAATAGAGTACCCATTATTCAAACAAAATTATCTACTCTGAACATTTATTGTAATTCCCCCTTCACATTATTTTCATGTTGTTGAAATGATACTTTACATACAGTTTTTTCTTTGTTTTCATTTGAGCATCTACCTGTGTAATTGCATATTCCTTTTAAAAAATTTATTTATTTTTGCTATTTTCTTATGACCTCAGTCATATTTGTATAGTTACTGATCCCCATTCTCCTCCCCTCTTCCTCTCCCCCCACCAGATCACTCCAACTCCCCTCTCCCTGCAAGTCATTGATCAGTGTTTGGCTCATTGGACTCTTCCTTTTCTGGTACAATGTCCTTTTCCTGGGTGAGAACCTACATATTCTTTATGATTATTGTTTTAAATGGCAACTGATGTACCATAATGTACTTAATCATCCTCTGAATACAGGACAGAGAAACTCAAACCATTTTATTCATTGTTTTAAGTTATGCTGCAGTGGCATACTTGTACATACAATTTTTAGGGGACTGATCTTTTAAGAAGTCACTATACTCAGCTTCTTTCCCTTTTCTCTCTTTCCTTATATCTGGATCTGATTCATCCTCACACTTATCATTTACTCATTCTCTCACTACACATTTACTGTGTACTTCTATGGACCAGACCCTGAGGTCTTACAGGTGTGAAACAAAGCCCCAGCCTGCTAGGTGCTCCCAATCTATAGGGAGAGTCAGGAATGGAAATGGGCAGTTTCAGAACAGTTTGATCAGAGCTGTGATGGAAGCAAGAAAAGGATCCTGTGGGAGAACAGAGCAGGGGCTCCTGACCCAGCTTAGGGACATAAAGAGAAGCTTCCTAGAGAAGGCTTTGTCTAAATGAGTCATGGAGGATGAATAGGAGTTAGCTTGAATTAGAAGGGTAACTTCCTGTTAAACATAATGAATTGAATAAACTTATTTACCTCTGCTTACTCCCCAAATTCTACAGAAATACGAGTAAAGGGTAATGTATAGGGTCTGAGATGCTGATCAGAAGCAAATTATTATGCTCAGAGAACCTCAGAAATGCTCACAATTCAGTGGAACTGAAGATGAGATTATTGAAAGGTTCTCAACAGATCCTCTTGACTCCATCCCAATTTCATCTAGTCAGGAGCCTTTCCCCCACCCCCAACAACCCTATATGCAGATGGAGACTGATTCTTTGGAGAAGTCAAAGTTGAGATGCTCTGGGCTTGGGAACATCAGTTACAACAGAGGATGGGGTGAAACAGGACTACAATCACAGGGATTTGTATCCTAAACTGCTGGGTCTCCCACCTCTTCCCACACCCCTACTTTCAAAGTCAGAAGCCTAGAAGAGAATGAAGGATTCTTCTCTGGGGAAACGGATAGGCCCCAGAAAAAGGTCTCCAAAAGGTGACATTCAGGAGTCTTCCAATAAAAGAGTAGGCTTTCAGCCCAGTAACTCTGTAGTGGAGCCCACCACCTGGCAAGCCCTATTTACACACAGAGATTCCTATCAGATTGTTAGTGTTATGGGAGCTGATCAACAGGATCATCACCTAAAGACCCTTATTATGAGTATATATCATCTTACATAAATGAAGCCTCAATACAACAGGCGTTAGAAAACTCCCAAGCCTTAGGTAGCTGGAGATGATCAGATAGTTCAGTGCTATTTAAGGAAGACCATCAACCTGAAAGGATGACCAAAAAAGCCAGCAAACAAGTATAAAAAGGAACTGAAAGCAACAGAGATAAAGAAGGGAAGATAAGAAATCTGGAAAATTAAAGATAGTGAGAGTCAAATAAAGACTACAGCAGGATTAGAAAGCTAAAAGGAAAGGAAATCTAGGGAACAAAACACCAAGATATATGTGTAAAAGAAAAGTTGAGAAAAATTGATGGATCCATTTTGAGGAACTCCAACATATAACAACAGGAGTAGAAGAAATAGAAAATGGAAGAATCAAAAAGAAAGTAATGATCAGAGATATAATAGGAGAACATGATCCAGATCTGAAAGAATGAAAAAACCCACAGAGTGACCAGCAAAATAAATGAGGAAGAGACCCACGCCAAGGCATGCCATTGTGAAATTTCAGAGCACTGGGTATAGAGAGAAGACCCTTAAAGTGTCTGGGGGGGAAAATACATATACAAAGGATCAAGAAAAACAATGGCATGGGACTTCTCAGAAGGAACAGCAGAAGCTAGGAGACAATGAAACAGTGCTCTCAAGTTCTGAGGGAATAAAATTTCTAACCCAGAGATCTATACCCATTTGAATTATCAGTCAAGGGGGAGAGCATAATAAAGACACTTTCAAACATATATTATCTGAAGATTTTATGTCCCATGCCTCATTTTTCAGCAAGTACTAGAGAATGTGCTCCAACAAAGCACATAAATGTAGACATGAAGGTGAAGGAATCTAGGAAACAGGAAATCCAACACAGATGAGAAGGAACTATCCAAGTGAAAGAAAGAGGGAAGATCTTGGGGCAGCACTTGTATAGGCCTAGAGAACAACCAGTCCCATTGACAGCAGGGGTGGATGTCAAGAAGATGTGGTGCATATATACTCTAAGGAAGTGTGGGCAGCTATATGTCTAGTTCTTTATCAAATTGTTTTAATCTTTTTTGATTGCTGAGTAGCATTCCATATATATATATATATATATATATATATATACACACATATATATATATATATACACACACACACCACATTTTTGATTGATTTGTCTGTTCTGAAGCGTTTGGGTTTTGGGGGTTGTTTCCATATCTTGGCTATTGTAGACAGTGCTGCTATAAACATAAGAGTGCAGGTTTCCTTTCAAATAAGTGTTTTTGTACCTTTTTGATAGATACCTAGTTATGGAGTTACTGGATCATATGGTAAATTCATTTTTCATCCTTTGTGGAATCTCCACATTTCTTTCTATAGGGGCTGTACCAGTCTACATTCCCTCCAGTGGTATACTTGGGTTCCCTTTTCTCTCTTGCCAGCACTTGTTTCTGATTTGTTTTGTTTTTATATGGGCTATTCTCACAGGTGTGAGGTAGTATCTCTTTGTGGTTTTGATTTGCATTTCCTTGATGATAAGTGATGATGAAAATTTTTTCATGTCTGTTGGCCATCTGCACGTCTTCTTTGGAGAAGTGCCTATTTAGCTCTTCTGCCCATTTCTTTGGATTGGGTTGTTGAGTTGTGCAAGTGCTTTGTAGATCTTGATACCAATCCCTTATCAGGTGTAGGATGTGCAAATATTTTCTCCCATTCAGTAGTATGTCTCTTTGTTTTGGTCACTGTCTCTTTCCCTGTACAGAAGCTTTTTAGTTTGATGTAGTCTCAGTTGTTTATTTTTTTGACTTTATTATTTTCCTTGCCACTGGAGATAAATCTGCAAAGATATTTTTGAGGTTTATGTCATGAAGTATTTTGTGTGTGTTTTCTTCTAAGTGTTTTATGGTTTGAGGTCTTACATCCAAGTTTTTTTGTATCCATTCTATGTTGATTTCTGTGCATGGTGTGAGATAATGGTCTAGTTTCATTATTTTCCCAGCACCATTTATTGAAAAGACTTTCTTTGTTCCAATGTATATATTTTGCTCCTTTGTTGTTTATTACTTGTTTGTAAATGTGTGATTTTATTTCTGGACTCTCAATTCTATTCCATCAGTCTATTTATCTGCCCCCCATATTATGCAGTTCTAATTATTATGGCTTTGTAGTATAATTTAAAGTCTAGCCGTGTAATACCTCCAGTCTCTCTCCTTTTGGTCAGGAGGTCTATGGCTACTCAAGATTTTTTGTTATCCCATATGAATTTCAGCAATATTCATTCTATTTCTTTGAAGAATGTCATTGAAATTTTTATTGGAATTGCATTGAATAGATATTTTGGTAGGATTGCCATTTTGATAATGTAATTTTTCCAATCCATAAGCAGGCATATCTTTCTATTTCTTTTAACAATGTTTTATAGTTTTCCTTATGAAGATCTTTCACCTCTTTTATTAGGTTCATCCCCAGCTATTGTGTGTGTGTGTGTGTGTGTGTGTGTGTGTGTATGATTGTATATGGGGTGGATTTCTTAATCTCTTCATCTGGTTCATTATTTGCACATAGAAAGGCAAATAATTTTGGGGTGTTGATTTTGTATCCTGCCACTTTAACTGTTTTTTCGACTTACTATTCTGTAGAGCCTTTAGGGTTCTCTTTTTATTATCATATCATCTACAAAAATGATAAATTGACATTTTCCTTAAGTTGGATACCTTTTATTGCTTTCTTTTGCCAAATTGCTTTAGCTAGGACTTCTAATACTATATTGAATAGTAGTGGTAAGTGTGGACATCTTTATCTTTAACCAGATCTTACTGGAAAGGCTTTCAGTTTTTCACCATTGAGAATGATATTAGATATGGGTTTGTCATATATGGTTTTTAGTATTTTAAGATAAGTCCTATTTATCCCATTTTTTTCAAGGGTTTCATCATGAATGGGTGCTGGCTCTTATCAAATTCTTTCTAAGTATCTATTGATATAATCAAGTAATTTTTATCTTTCCTTTTTAGTGATATGGTGTATTATATTGATTGATTTTTGGATGTTGAACTGTCCTTGTGTTTCTGTTACAATTCCCATTTGGTCATGGTATATAATCTTTTTGATGCATTGTTGGATTTGATATGCCAAGATTTTGTTGAGGGTTTTTGTGTCTGTGTTCATTAGGGTAATTGGTCTGTAGTTTTTTTCCTTGTGTTGTCCTTGTTTTGGTATTAGTGTAATGTTGGCCTCATAAAATGTGTTTGAAAGAGTCAATTTTTGAAAGAATCCAAGCAGCTAGATATCAGTTCATCTTGAAGGTTTGGTAGAACTCATAGAGCCATCTGGTCCTAGACTTTGGTGTCTTGGAAGAGTTTTGATTATTGTTTCAATTTTTTTTGCTTGTGACTGGTTTGTTCAGGTTTTCCATTTCTTCCCTGTTCAGCCTTGAATGGTCGTACAATTCTAATAGTCTGTTCATTTCATCTAGATTGTTGAAATTGTTTGCATATAAATGTTTATAATAATTGCTTGTCATCCTCTGCAGTGTCTGTTGTAACTTCTCTTTCAATTTTGATCCTATTTATTTGCATTTTCTCTCTCTTTTTCTTAGAAAAACTAGCTAAAGTTTTGTCTATTTTGTTTTTTCAAAGAACCAGCTTTTGGTTGCATTGATCTTTTGGGCTGTCTTTTTTTTTTCTTTCTATTATTTCATGTATTTCTACTCTAGTTTTTACTATTTCCTTATTTCTACTGTCCTTTGAAATTTTTTATTCTTCTTCTGGTTTCTTGAGATGAGAGACAAGGTTGTTAGTTTGGGCTTTTTCTACTTTATTAATGTAGGCCTGTGTTGCTATATGCTTCCCTCTTGGGACTGCTTTTTCTGTGTCCCATAAACTCTGAAAGGTTGTGTCCTCACTATGATTTGCCTTGAAGTATTTTTTTTATTTCTTCTTTGATTTCCTCATTAACCCAATGGTCGTTCATTAGTGTATTATTTAGCCTTTATGTATTAAAGCATTTCCTTTTTGTAGTTGATTTATAGTTCAGTACCTTTGTGGTCAGAAAAGATACTTGGTATGCTTTCTATCTTCATAAATGTGTTGATATTTCCCTTGTGACCCAGTATATGGTTAATCCTGGAGAATGATTCATGTGTACTTGAGAAAAATGTGTGTTTGCCTTCTTTTGGGTATAATGCTCTATAAATGCTATTAGATACATGTGGTCTAGTTCATTGTTTTGGGTGACTATGTCCTTACATATTTTCTGTCTCGTTGATCTGTCTATTGCTGAGAATGTGGTATTGAAGTCTTCAATATGTATATATTTTCTCCACTCTCTGTTTTAATTTTTTTATTGTAGCTGTCTGATGTATCTTGGTGCTCCTTCTTTTGGTGAGTATATATGTCTTCTGGGTGTATTGTTCCCTTGATCATTACATAGTGTCCATCCTTGTCTCTTGTTACTTTTTAAAGCTGGAAGCCTATTTTGTCTGATATAAGCATGGCTGTTCCAACCTTCCTTTGGGTGCCATTTGCTTGTAGTTTGTTTTCCATCCCTTTGCTTTCAATCTTTGTTTATCCTTGGCAACAGAAGGTTGGATTCTGTTTTCTAATCCAACAACATGCTCTGTCTTTACTGGTGATTTCACACCATTAATGTTTACTGTGATTATTGACATGTAAATATCCATCACTGCCATTTTGTTCCTAGCTTGGTGATTCTATTTAATTCCTTACTCAGGTCTTTGTGTTCATTCCTCTCTCTGGTTTGGATCCTAAGGATTCATTTAATATTTATTGGGGGGTGGGGTTTAGTGAATGCAATCTCCCTAAGATATTCATTGTATGAGAATTTCCATATCCTACAAGGAGAGCCTTGCAGAATAGAGTACCTTTTAGTGGCATTTCTTAGAGTATTCTGAATATGTCACTTCGTTCTTAGTGTTTATTTAGAGATCTGATGTTCATCTAATTGTTGTTCCTTTACAGGTCATGTTTCTTCCATCTTGTCAGCTTCATTATTTTGTCTCTGTCTTGGATTCTTGGGCATTTACTATTATGTATCTTGCTATAGTTTTCCTCTCATCTAGGTAGCTAGGTGTTCTTTTTGCTTCCTGTATTTTTATGTTCATTTCCATCTTCAAGTTTGGGAAGTTCTTCACTTCTTACATCTTTTTCACCTTTAAGATAACAGACTGGTTCTTCCATTTCATTTATTCTACTGCTATGACTTTCTCCTGAATGTTTTGCCTCTTCCTGCAATTCCATTATTTTCTTGTTTAAAGTTTCAATTTTGACCTTCTGTTTATAGATTGTGTTTCTCATAATATTCATTTCCTTTTCTGGATTTTCTTTGTTTTGTTCCTATTCCTTAGCTTCTTAATCATGGCCATCCAGAAAAATATGTCTGTTAGGTAAGGAAACTCTTCCATGTCTTTGATGTTTGATTTTGGGGTTTTGATTTTTATCTGTGGTGTAGTGTTACCTTGAGAGCTTGCTTGACCACTTATATTTTTCTTTCTTCTCATAATTTGCCTTAGGCTTGTTTTGCTGTAGTTGGGGTTTTTGTTGTACTTCTCTCTCATTGTTCTGGTTGTTTACTTAATGATGGGCACAGTTACTGGGATCTTGTAGGATCTGGAGTGGTGCTAGAGCCTCCCCTAAAACACCTTCTGCTGGATAGAGGGGGCTAGGAGGATGCTGGGTCAAGATGCTGAGTTACTGCCACTTCAGAATACTTAGGAGCAGTGGCTCAGGGTCTGTTTCTGATGGCCAGGAGGGCAAAGGGTTGCTAAAAAGGGAGGACTTTTTTGGTCCAGAGTGGGGCTTAGGGTCTCCTTCCAAGGCATTGGTGGCTGAGTGCTGAATGGGATGCACTTCCTCAGTGTGCCTGGGGGCCCATGGTGAAAAGCTAGGCCCTTTGAGGCCTGCATTGGGGCTTGTGTCCAGTCCTCAGGAGGAGCTGGTGCTTCTGAGGAGCTGGTAGCTACACTAGGAGTCAGGGGTGCTTATCAGAGGTGTTTCTGAGGGATCCCTGATGTAGACTAAGGCCCTGCAAAGCCCAGGTTGGGGCACAGGTCTGCTAGGAGGCACTGGAGGGTGAGCACTAAGTGAACTCCTGACTTTTAAGACATATTGTCCAAATTCTGACTGGAGGTCCAGTCTGTCTTTTTTAGGTAACTGCATTTCTTGTTTCTTCTTCTTCTTCTTCTTCTTCTTCTTCTTCTTCTTCTTCTTCTTCTTCTTCTTCTTCTTCTTCTTCTTCTTCTTCTTCTTCTTCTTCTTCTTCTTCTTCTTCTTCTTCTTCTTCTTCTTCTTCTTCTTCTTCTTCTTCTTCTTCTTCTTCTTCTTCTTCTTCTTCTTCTTCTTCTTCTTCTTCTTCTTCTTCTT